>CM018043.1:47849811-47919811 GCA_008638375.1 Nyssa sinensis | reverse complement strand
AGGGCACCAATTAGTATAAAATGACACAAGAAGAGTGAATACTGGTAACTTACCACAGGGAAATAAAAAAATTAAAATAAAAATTCTACGCTAAAACTCAAATCACCTTGATTTTTTTTTTTTTTTAAATTTCAGGAACAAAATAAAGATCACAAGAAGCACAAAAATCAACTAGAATCACTCCCCGACAACGGTGTCAAAATTTGGTGTGCTGTCATAGGCAACCAAAAAATAAAACCTAAACTCCTAAAAATACATGTAGTAGTGCAAATAAGGATTGTTCCCACAGAGAGTATGTAGCCTAGTTTTATGCTACGTGAACAAGGATGGGAGGTTTGAGTATAACGAAAATAATTTAAAGAAAAACAACTAAGGAACAATTCAAATTAAAGTATCGAAATCAATCAAAAGAACAAACCTTGGTCTAAGTCAACATCCACCATCGAAATTTTACGACTGATCATTGATGCAAGTATATATCAATTCACACTTTGAATATTCACCGTTGAAACTATTTTCCTATCTTTCCTTAGTCGCAGTTAATTAGAAAACAAGCGATTTAATTAACCCTAACTACTAAAAAACTCAAGACAAGTGCTAAAGGTTTAATCTAGTAGCAGCCTTAAGAATTAGAAAGATTGATGAAGTTAAACAACACAAGCACAAGTAGTTGTATTTAATTTAGTCGAATGTTCTTCCTAAGATCTAATAATTTCTGATGCAATAAATCATTAATTCTTAGTTGCTTCACAAATTAGAAGGATCAAACAATTACGAATTTGATATCTAACCTAGCAGTAGATTGCGACGAATAATAAACTAGTAGGCCTCCTAGTAATTAAATGAGACAATCATGAAAATAGGCATAGAAGAACATTTGATACTCAAAGCATAAATTGAACAATAAAAATAAATTAGATTTGACAGTTTTATTGATTCCGAGGCTTCCGTTTCCTTCGACCAATTATAAAAATTTAGCCACGCAAGGCCATGAAAACTTGAATAGTTTTTAGAAGAAGAGAGAGATGTGCGTGCATGTGTAATCTGATCTCCCCTCCTCCTTTTACACAATAATTCAGTGTTTGAAGCCTAATCAAACTCCTAAAGATATTCTAAATATTATCCTAAAATAAAAATACCCAAATCTAACTACTTAAGGGAAATATTAAAAATAAAATAAAGTCCTAATATAATTAGGAAAGTGGTGATTCGCAGCTGAAATTTTCATGCACTAGATCTGGAATTTCTAAAAATAAATCGCGTAGACCCGCGCATTAGAATTTTGCGTAGTTAAAAATGCTCCAGAACGTTAGCAGTGCAGGTGCAACAACTTCAAGCCCGATTTCAACCTTGATGCAGCCTGAATCTCTCAAAACTTAAAACATGAAAGTTGTAGTACTTTTTCTTGCTTTCCATAGCATCTTGAATCATCCCAATTGGAGCTCGGATGAGAGAGGTATGCCTAGATTACGAAGCGATGTCGAAACTGTCCAGAATCACCTAATTAGCTTCGTTTTGCACTTAACCCTCCATTTGCAGCCTAAATCAAAATATAAGAATAATGAGTACATTTAGGCACTAAATAAATATAAAAGACTAAACATTAAAGGAAAAAAAATATGAACATTTTACATTCTTATCACTTACTCTGCATCCTTTTTTTCATAGGTGGCTGATGATTGACTAACCACCAATGTCATATCATTCTGTGATCCTATTATTATTTTTTCCTTGTTTTTATTGTTTTCATTCTTTTTGATGTTTTGCTCTCTTGCCATGTTCACAAGCTGTATGTTAGTGTTTTGTTATAGGAGCTTAAGATTCTAGTGGTTTTCTCCATCATTGTTTTTTGTTTTACACTTTTGTCTTGTTTAAAAGATGAATGCATGCTAGGGTTTTGTTTTGGGAGTAAGGTTTATTGTCTTTTCTCCATCACACCTGTAACATGCACATTCATACTTTTCTTTCTTTGATCAATCTTCGTTCATCATTGATTAGGTTTTGCTTTGTCCTTAATACCATGCCATATGGATCTTTGATCCATGGAGAAATGTGTATTATGACAATGAAGAGTAAAGACATAACAAGTAACAGTTTGATTTTATCCTTTGATAGTAATTATGAAACCTCTGGAACAATCTTTTCAAATAATTAATTGGCAAAAATGTTTTTTTTTTTAGCCATCCCTCTATTTTCTTTCAACAATCTTTGGCCTCACTTAATCCATACGATTTTGACTGTACTTTTCATTGCATCATCACTACTTTACTCTCTCTCTTTTTTCGCTTAACTTCTTTTGATGTGAATTATGTTAAAAAATTTAACCAGTCACGGGACTTCTCACGAATTAGATGTTTACTAAAACTGGGAACACTAATCTTCAATCTTGCAGCTCCACACTTCATAAGGGTTCTATGTAGTTTTTCCTCAAACCATTTATATGCATTTTCATTCAAATTATTAAGAGTACTAAATGGATGGAAATGATGCCATCTACTAGTGTTGCTTCAAGTTTCCTGTTTTTAGAAATGAAATGTATTGGTTGCTTTGTTGGTTTACTTGTTGCTGCAATCTGCAGATGATTAATTGACATTTGTTGGTCAAACACAATTACTAATGTGAACACTTTAAAAGAATAAGGTGGGCTTGAGGATGGTGCATGCTTTCTAAAGTCTGAACAGTATTGTTTTGATAAAGTCCATTCTGATCACTTGACCTGCCTCAACCTTTGACCTTGTTTCAGGACAAACGACTCATCACCATCGCTCTCATTTTCAGTGAGCAAATAGCTCAGATCTGCCGAACTAAAGATTAAAAGGCTGAGTTGCGGTGAACAGGAGTCCTCTTGCTCAGAAAACTCGGGACAATTACTGCAATAGCATTATCAAGTTGGTGAAGATAATGAAGCAGATCTATTCTCAGTTCTTGAGTACACTTTTAGTCCATACTAAAGCTTCTCAGCAGGCTCTAGTACTTTGTACACCTAAATGTGGAAAAGAGAAACCTGGATTTCTTAAAAGATGCCATGAGAGATCTTCTTCAGCCTGTGAGAAGCCCCTTTCATGATTCAGTAGGTTGTCTGAAGCGACTTGTGAGTCCTCCAGATCTAAAGCAGGAGAAATACATGAGAAATATATAGATCAGTTATATTTCAGGTAAGCTAAGAGAAAGACAGTATCTGCATGAGCAGCAAAATTTATTCCAGGAAGAGGATAAGGGAGAGCCATTCAGAAAATGGATGCAATTAAAGCTGCAAAAAATGCCTTGGTTTTTGACGTGAGAGCTGTTATCAATCAATTCCAGCTGTTCGGAGGCCAGTGGCCAAGACCTCTTTGGCTATCTTGATGGAACCATTCCCAAACCTCCTCAATTTATCTCTGTTTCTGATCCCGAAACTCATGTTATTTTCGCATCACCCAATCCTGCCTACTCTCACTGGTTGCGTCAGGACAATATCATCCTCAGTGCACTCATCTCTTCTCTCATCGAAGGAGTGCTTGCTCAAGTAGTGAATCACCTTCTTCTGCTGTGTGGCATGCTTTGGATGAAAATTTTTCATCCCGCTCTCGTGCACGAACTGTGCAGATCTGAACCCAACTAGCCACAGCCACAAAAGGCAGCAAGTCTGCCACAGATTATTCTCTCTTTATTAAGAAACTCACCGATGAATTAGCTGTTGCAGGACAACCTATGAATTGTGACGATGTCATTACCTATATTCTTGTCGGATTAGGCCACGAATATGAAAGCTTTGTTGCCTCAATCTCGGCTCGTACTGACAAGGTAACCATTGAAGAAATTTACTCCCTTTTGCTCACCACAGAAGCGAGACTCTCTCGGCACTAGTTGTCCTCTCCCACTCCACCTACCTCGATCAATATTGCTCAACGGCAATATCATCCATCTCAGAATCGTGGCAAAGGTGGCTCTAGACGATGAGGTCGTTCCAATCGTGCTGGTTCCACCACTCGTCATACTGATCACAATGCCGTGGTCTGTCAGGTTTGTAATAAACCATGCCACTCAACACGCAAATGCTACTTTTGATTTGATTTGTCTTACCAGGATCCAAAACCAGAACAGAAACAGATCCGGTCGCTGCCTCTACTGGCACTTGGGATACCGAATGGCATGCTGATACTGGTGCTACACATCATGTTACTAATGATCTTAATAATTTGAGCCTGCGGAACAAAGACTATCAGGGTTCAGATCAGGTTCACGTAGGCAATGGCCAAGGTTTGCAAATTTCAAAAACTGGTTCCTCCCAAATTTCTACACCTCATTCTACCTTTGTTCTTCATCAAGTACTTCTAGTTCCTGAAATTCATAAAAACCTGTTTCCTGTCCAGAAGTTTTGTCTTGATAATCATGTTTATTTTGAGTTTCATGACAAATTCTTTCTTATGAAGATTACTCGGGGAAGGTCCATCATCAAGGCCATCTAATTAATGGGTTCTACCAATTCGCATCTCAGTCTCACCATCTGCAAGCTCTCTCTACCTTTCGAGTTTCTAATCATCACTGGTATCGTCGTCTTGGCCATGCTGCCGCTACCAATTGTCAATAAAATCCTCCCCCATCCTCAACATTCCAGCCGCATCCACCAAACAGAATTCCATGTGCTCCGACTGTCAGATGGCCAAAAGTCATGCTCTGCCTTTTAAGCTTTCTTCCAATGTTTCCTCTCATCCTCTTGATCTAATTTTTACTGATGTATGGGGTCTTGCATTTGTTGCTTCTTCCATTGGTGCAAAATATTATGTTAGTTTCCTTGATGATTATTCCAAGTTTGTATGGTTATTTCTAATAAAACTCAAATCAGATGTTGAATCTATATTTCTTCAGTTTCAAGCATATGTTGAAAAACATTTTGAATGTAAAATTAAATCTGTCTAGTCTGATTGGGGAGGCGAGTTTCGACGTCTACACAATTATTTTCAACAAACCGGAATACATCATAGAATACCATGTCCCTATACTCATCAGCAAAATGGTTCTATCGAGCGTAAACACCGTTATATAGTTGAGGTTGGTCTCAGTTTACTCGCTCACTCAAATTTACCCATGCTTTACAGGGAATAAGCTTTCCAAACTGCAACATTCATCATCAACAGGTTGCCAACACCTGTTCTAAAGCAAAAATCTCCATTTGCAAATTCTTTATCATCGCCTCCCAGATTTTTCATTTATGCGTGTTTTTGATTGCGCTTGTTGGCCTAACTTACACCCTTACAATTCAAACAAGCTGAACTTTCACTCCAAAACATGTATATTTATTGGTTATAGTCTTGGACATCACGGTTACAAATGCCTTGATTTATCCACCGAAAAAATATGTCTCACGACATGTTATTTTTTATGAGAACCTCTTCCCTTACACCCGTGAAAATACTTCCTCACCCTCTCCATCCCCTTCTGTTTCACTCCCTCACAATATTCATCTCTCTCCCTTCCTCAACTCTGATAATTTGCAAACTAACCATTGTCCTACTCGCAATGTTTCTGCACCTTGTTTGTCTCTTCCTACAGGTTTAGATGCTGCAATCCGTGATCAGGATGCCCCGGCCACCTCACAAACTGATAACTTGCTCTCTGATCTGTAACACCACCGTAGTCCACCTGGCAATGTCCTTGCTTCATCTAATCATCATCCAATGACAACCAGATCAAAGAACAACATTCACAAGCCTCGCAAACACTCTGATGACTCCGTTCAGGCATCCTTTACCTCGAGCCTTGCTGGCCGAACACTCTCCAGCCAAAGAACCAACCTGTTTCATAGAAGCATCCAAGTCACCTTACTGGAGGGAAGCCATGAACAAGGAATTTAATGCATTACTTCAAAATGGCATTTGGTCCTTAGTTCCCAAATCCTCCAATTCCAATATTGTTGGCTGTCGGTGGGTTTTTCCGAATTAAAAGAAAAGCCGATGGGACTATAGAGTGTCATAAAGCTCGCCTCGTCACCAAAGGCTTTCATCAACAAGAAGGTATTGATTTTTCAGAAACTTTTAGTCTGGTTATCAAGCATGCTACAATCCGAATGGTTCTATCTATCGCGGTCACTCAAAATTGGCCCATCCAACAAATTGATATGCAAAACGCTATTTTTGCATGGTGATTTACACGAGGAAGTTTTCATGACACAGCCGCAAGGTTTTATTCATCCTCAATTTCTAAATCATGTCTGCAAGTTGCACAAATCATTATATGGATTACGGCAAGCCCCAAGAGCTTGGTTTTCTAAACTCTCTGACAAGCTCAAATCACTCCATTTTCATGAAAGCAAAGCCGATACCTCATTGTTCATTTTCAAAACAAAAACTGCAACTGTTTATGTTTTAATCTATGTCAATGATATATTAATCATTGGATCAAGTTCCGCTATGATCAGCCAAATTATTCAAAGCTTGAAACTCGTCTTTGCTGTTAAAGAATTGGGGCCACTTAATTACTTCCTAGGTGTCGAAGCTCTCCACTGTCCCGAAGGCATCTATCTCACTTAAAGGAAGTACATTGTTGATATACTCAAAAAGAGCAAAATGGATCAAGCTAAACCATGCTCTAGTCCGATGGCATCAACTTGCTCTCTCACTGTCTCTGATGGTGAACCATGTGCTGATGCAAATCTTTACCGAATTATGGTTGGAAGTATGCAATATCTTGCTTTTATAAGGCCTGACTTGGCCTTTGCCATTCACAAAGTTAGCAAGTTTATGCATAATCCCTTTGAGACATATTGGCAAGCTGTTAAGTGAATCCATCGCTATCTCAAATATACTATTTCAACAGGATTGTTAATCTCTAAAGCTGCAAATCTTGATCTTCAAGCTTTCTCCGACTCAGACTGGGCAGCAGACCGTGATGACAGACGTTCAGTCGGAGCTCATTGAATTTTCCAAGGCCCAAACTTGATCTCATAGAGCTGTAAGCAACAACCAACAGTGGCACGGAGCAGCACTGAGGCTGAGTATAAAGCTTTGGCAAATACTGCTGCTGAACTAATGTGGATCAAATCCATTTTACATGAGCTGGGACTTCCACTTCGACAACCATCCTACCCTTTGGTGCGACAACATCGGTGCTACATATCTTACATCAAATCCAGTCTTCCATGCCAGAACAAAACACATAGAGATTGACTTCCATTTTTTTCGTGATCAAGTTAACCGGAAACTCTTGAAAGTTCAGTTTATATCCAGACATGACCAAGCTCGCAGATGGACTCACAAAACCCTTATCACCAAAGAAATTCGCAGTTGTCAAGAACAATCTAAATGTCCGTGATCTCCCCTTCAGATTGCGGGGGCGTGTAGAAGATCAAGTGATTTCATCTGAAATCACTGCTGAAGATCAGGAGAAAGATAACCCAGCTGTACCTGCATGTAACCGAAGATAACACAACAGATCATCTCACGAGATTCTTGGAGATAATTGTATAAACATTCAAATATTGAGCTGCACATATTTAGGAAATCGGTTTTCATTACTTCTATATATACCAGTGTAACACATGAGCTCTGCAATGCAAAAAAAAAGAATTTAAAATACTCTGCATTCCATTTCTTTACAGAGATATAGTTGTTCATCCTACTACTCGGAGCCATATCTGTATCTGCTGACCTATCGTCTTGTAGTCTTGCAATGACCCATTGTTCGGAATCCTACTTCTTGAATATATATGCGAGTCCGCTTATGATGGTTTCATTCTTGGTTAATTCATAGGTTAGTTTGTTCTTGAATGTACGTACTTGTTTTATTGCATTATTTAGCATCATGATTGTGGGATTGATTCTTAGCTGCCTAGAAGTAAATTATGTGCAATAAAGATTAATGTCATGAAACTTAATTAACCAAAAGCCTACAATTACTTGTTAGCTTCTTGACACATTTTTACAAGGAAATATCAAATGAAAAAAAAAAAAGAATTGAAGTTTTCTTCGCATATTAGTTTATGGGGAGATTTTTGCATTTGCAATTATATTATTGTTCTAGATTTGTGTGATTCTTATACCAAATTCATGAATGATGTTTAAGAATATTTAGTTAAGATTTAGGGACAAGAAGCAACTGTCTTTTAGGATTATTTGAAAATATTAAAATCCAACACCTACCACATTTGTTCTGGTTTGGGTTGGAAATTGATGACTGTTGGTGTGAGGGTCACCTTTAATTTAGTATCAAATTTTTTATGCCAGACTTGGTTAAGCTTACAAAGAAAATGTTATCAGATGAGAAGCAGATTCCTAGAGATCTGAAAAAAACTAACTTTCCTCTAAGATCTTATTTTATATATATATATATATATATATGATATATCACAAAAGGGCAGACTTATTCTCCTATGACACGTGTATATACAAAGCACTTGCACATACAGACCAAGGAAAGTCCTCCAATCTAGAACAGATAGACACACAGGGTTCAGAGTTTTTTTGCTCGGAATGTGGCAAGATCTCTAGTCTTTCCTCTAGAGCAGGAAATACTAGGCACGCACATAAAGGGAGTCCGAACTGGTCACTGCCTTAGATGCCCTACCAACCTTAGAATAAGGAAATAGAATGTGACATGAAAACTGCTATTTTCGGATATCTTTCGATCCCTACAATTGCGGGGAGCAGAGTTCAATATGAAAACTACCATCTTCGGATATCATCAAATTCCTATCTTTGCGACTCCAAATCCTAATCAACTTAGGAGATCCGTATCCTATAAATACAATCCTAAGTTACACTTTTCAATGATGCTTATTCAATTATTTTTAGTTACGGTCTTTCTTTTAGTTTTACTAACTTTATCATCGGAGCGGCTATCACTGAAGCCAACTTGGTGGCCCTCTGATCTTATTTTTTTTGAGTTCTTGACAAAAGACGAAGAGCGAAAGATCCACTGATAAGAAAGTACAACATCAGTTTGGTGCTATTTGTGGGAAAGAAAAATCATTTCTTACTAATTTTCTTCTTCGACAGCAACAACTTTTTCGCCTTTATCTTCTAAAAAGACGATGCTCCCAATCTTCGTCCAAGAAAAAGTTCTCAAACCCCGGAATTCAACCTCCCGCTGGAAAAGGAAGGGGGCAAGCATCCAACCACTTACAACAGTGACTTGATCAGATCCAACGGCAATCCGATCAGATGCAAGAACAACTCTTTGCCATATCACAGGCCCTGGCCTCCTTGGCCCAGAATCAATAGAGCAACGTCCCTCATCCTCCCACCAATGTTGCTAATGAAGGGGCTCAGCCTCCCACCACCACCATGGGCGGAAGACCTCCCAACGTTGAGACCCCCAATGTGCAGTTTGTACACCCTATAGTACCACTCACCTAGGGACCGATCCCTAGACATCAACCGCAGTGGGGAGGTGGGTGCCTGTTTTTTATCTTGTTGTCCATTATCAAAGCAGGACAAGGATCCCAACTCCGGCAACCTCGGGGGGCCAATCCAACACTGCCTAAGTTTCAACCTCCACTAACACCAGTCCCTCCAGTCTAAGGAGGGCAACGTCCCCTTGTCACTACTGGAAAAAATCGTCCCTTACATATAGGGACTGAGGCTGTAGGACAAGGCAAACAACGGGACCTAAATTCGCGACCAATTCTGCTCAAAGTTCCCCAAAGGGCGGAGGATATAGCGGACTCCGTGGAACAAACCGTCTTCACTAGAAAGACCCATGCCCCTTTAGAGTAGGATGTACTAGGGAAGCTGCTCAAGAGATTCGCCATCGCCGTTCATCCCTAGCATAATGGCGGAAGAGCGACCAAAAAAATTTGTTGTCCCGAAGTTTACCCTTTATGACAGGGTTTGAAGATCTCGGAGACCACCTCTCCCACTATTAGCACACCATGGCTCTACATGGGGCCACCGATGCCTTCATGTGCCGAACATTTGTAACCAGCCTCAAAGGCATTGCTCTAAAATGGTTCCACAGCCTCTCTTAAAAGTCGATCACCAACTTTTATGAGCTCAACAGGTAGTTTCTTGATCGATTCCTGACCAACAGGAAGTTGAGAAAGGGACCAGAATTTCTGCTAACTATAAAGCAGGCCAAGGGCGAATCGCTTTGGGAGTACATTGCTCGCTTCAATACCGAGCTCACGGAGATAACAGACTGCAGCCCAAGCTTCCTGGTAGCAGCTCTCACTTCTGGCCTAGGGCCTAGGGCTTTCAGGATTCTTTGACAAAGAATCTTCCCGCTGACATGGCAGCACTTATGGAGCAGGCATGAAAGTACATAAACCTAAAGGACACAAAGATATCCTTCTGCAAGGCCAAAGAGTAGGCTCAAAAGAATGATCACACCCAGAAGAGGGACTCCTAACCCAACTAAAAAGAGGGTCAGAAGGGTGGCCTCCAAAACCCTAAATAATCCTAATGCTGGGAAATACGCTAATTTCGCCTCTCTAAATGCCTCACTTCACTCACATACTTCGATAGGTACAGACCCCGTGAGGATTTAAAATGGCTGGAGCCATTGAAGAGCAATCCCTGATACTAGGGACCAGAACAAGTACTGTGATTTCTATAAAGATCACGAACACACTACTAATGAATGTAGAGCCCTGAAGCAGGAAATTAAGCAACTTATCAAACAAGGGCAGCTGCGAGAGTTCATTTGATAGGACGGGAGGCAAAACCCCCATAATGATAGGCCGCAGCAAGAAAGGCAAGAGTAAAGGCCTGAATAGAGGGAGGCTTAGAATGAGCAACTGCACCAGAGCAATTAGGTCATCTTCATCCTCCATGTTGACAACTCGATGGCAGGAATGTCCAACCATGCCAAAAAGCCGTATGCTCGGGAGGCAAGGGCAGAACCTAACGTCCTCCAGATTTTTGCCAATGAGAATAGGCTGAAGCCGGTACCATAAATCCAATTCTCAAAGCTGAATCTTACTGGGGTGCACTGTCCTCATAGTGACACCCTCATCATCTCACTCAAGATTGTGAATTTTGAGATCATGAGGGTTCTAGTGGACACGAGGAGTTACACCAATGTGTTATTCTATGAGCCTCTCAAGCAAATAAAGCTCAACCCTAGTGACATCAAGGCTACCACTATTGTAATGGCAGGATTTAATGAGAACCTCAGCAACTCGTTGGGAAAAATAGACCTCCCGACCATAGCGAGGAGAAGGGGACGGCCAGAAGAATTGGTCTCAGAATACATTGGTCCTGGACTCCAAGTCCCCCTATAATGTTATCATTGAAAGACTTTGGCTTCATCAAATAGAAGTGGTCACCTCGACTCTCCATCAGTGCCTGAAATACGTATAAAACAACAAGGTATATTCCATCAAGGGCTGCCAGCCAAGTACTCGAGAATGTCACACTCTCGCGTTGAAGGAAAAAGCGCCCAAATAGCAATCACAGCATACTCGTGAAGGAGAAAGCCTTGCTCCTTCCGACCTTCATGAGATGAAGGAGTGCCGTTTCAAAATCGACGAGTCACTGAGCCCCAGGGGAAGAGGCAGCATGGCTAAGCCAGTGGAAGAACTTGCCAAGGTGCTCGTCAGCTTTGAAGGGGGAGGATGGTATTTACAGATTGGTTCAGACCTATCCCCCTCGGAGCAATAAGAGATGGTTGAATTCCTGAAGAATAACTTGTTAGTATTTATTTAGGAAACCAAGGATATGGAAGGGGACAGACCCTGACCTTATCTCCCATAAGCTGATGACCGATCCAAATCACCCTCCTATGAGGCAAAAGAGAAGGACGTTTGCCCCTGAACGTCACAAGATTATCAACGATGAAATCCAGAGGCTACTCGACGTCGGAATGATAAAAGAGGTATTCTATCCAAAATGGCTCACCAACATGGTCCTTGCAAAAAAGAAGAACGACAAGCGGAAGGTTTGCGTTGACTACACAGGGCTCAACAAAGCCTGTCCCAAAGATAGCTTTCCTCTTCTAAGGATTGATCAGCTAGTTGACACAACCGCATGGCATGAGTTCATGAGCTTTATGGACGCATATTCTGGATACAATCAGATCCAAATGTACCCCCCGTACTAAGAGAAGATAACCTTTATATCCAAACGAGGTCTCTATTGCTATAGAGTGATGTTGTTCAGGTCTGAAGAACGCTGGGCCCACATATCAACGTCTGGTGAACAAAATGTTTGGCTCCCTAATTGGCGACACGATACAGGTCTATATAGATGACATGTTAGTCAAGAATTTACAAAAGAATGACCACATCCAACACCTGAGCCGAACATTTAACATCCTGAGGCAGCACAGGATAAAGCTGAACCCCTTAAAGTATACCTTCGGGATCACTAAAGAGAAGTTCTTGGGTTTTCTAGGCTCTCAAAGGGGAACTGAGGCAGACCCCTCGCAGATAAAAGCTCTAGTCGAACTAGAGTCACTAAAAACCAAGAAATATATTCAAAGACTGAACGGAAGGATTGCAGTTCTAAACTGATTCATTTCCAAGTCTATCAACTGATGCCTTTCGTTCTTTAGAGCCTTAAGGGGGGTAAGGCCTTAGAATGGACCCCAAAATGCAAAGAGCCTTTTAGGAGTTAAAGCAGTATTTGGCTTCCCCCGAGCTCCTTTCAAAGCCAGTCCAGGGAGAAAAACTGCTCCTATACTTTGTAGTTTCAGAAAATGCCGTCAGCTCTGTATTAATCAGATAGGACAAAAGAATTCAAAGGCCTATTTTTTATGTAAGCAAGGCACTCCTAGACACCAAGACAAGATACTCTGAAATTGAGAAATTGGCCTTCACTTTGGTAATATTTGCTCAGAAACTCAAGCCTTACTTTCAAGCGCATCTCATTGAGATCCCTACATCCTACCCTCTGAAGTTAGTCCTGCACAAGCCCGAAGTCTCAGGACGACTGGTCAAGTGGTCTGTGGAGTTGGGAGAATTTGATATCTCCTACATACCATGGACCTCCATCAAAGGGCAGGCACTAGCGGACTTCGTTGCTGAATTCACCCCAGTGCTACACACTAAAGCACAAGCCAACATGGACACCTCGGTATGGCAACTTTATATTGATAGGTCATCCACCGATAGAGGTTCAGGCATTGGCAGAGTGCTTCAGTCCCCCGATGGATTCTCAACTGAAAAAGTAGTTAGTTTGGGGTTAAGAGTTTCTAACAACGAAGCTAAGTAAGAAACTCTCATCCTTGGGATGAAGCTGGGCCTAGAATGCGAAGCCCAGAATCTCGAAGCATTCTCTGACTCCCAACTTGTGGTAAGCCAAGTCTCGAGAGAATTCTCCACCAAGGATGACAAAATGATCCGATATTCAAAACTGATGGGATCGTCGAGGTTCTCTTTCTATAAGTTTACCATTCAGAAGATTGAAAGGAGCCAGAACTCCAGGGCTGATGCTCTGGCGAATATGGCTTCCTATTTTAAGTCAGAAAGGGATTCAACTGTAAGAGTCTTTTACCAATCATCGAAGAGGTACAGTCATCCCAAGTCTCAGAACAGACTCAGAACTAGATGACTCCCATCATCCAGTTTATAAAGGAAGGATTGCTTCTAGAAGATAAAAACCAGGCCCGAAGGATTCGAATCAAGGTAGCTCAGTATCTAATCCTAAATGGGAAATTATACCAAAGATCCTACGCGTAGCCCCTCTTACGGTGCCTATCCCTTGAAGAGTCTCAATATGTCATAACAGAAATAAATGAAGGAATCTGTGGTAACCACAATGGTGGTAGAACCATAGCCCACCAAGCTCTGACTCAAGGTTACTATTGGTTTGGTATGCTAAGACAGGCTAAGAAGTATGTCCAAAAGTGCGACAAGTGCCAACGATTTGCTTCAGATCAGCACTAACCCCATCATGGGCTCATTCCTATTGCCAGTCCTTAGCCCTTCACTCAATAGGGGACAAACATCGTAGGGCCACTACTGAAAGCCCCTCCAAACAGAAGGTACCTGCTGGTTGCCATTGATTTCTTCTCCAAATTGGTAGAAGCTGAACCTCTGACTCACACTACAAAAGTAGAGGTAAAGAACTTCACATGGAAGAACATAGTCTGCAGGTTCGGCATACCTCGCGTCATCATTTTAGATAATGGTACGCAGTTTGCTAGAAAGGTGTTCGGGAAGTTCTGCGAAGACCTACACATTAGTCACCACTTATCCTCACCAGGGCATCCCCAAGCTAATGGGCAAGCCAAGGTCACCAACCGTACAATTCTTGATGCCATAAAGAAGAGATTGGAAGAAGCCAAAGAACGATGGGTTGAGGAACTCCTTGGAGTGCTCTGAGCCTACCGTACCATTAGAAGAACACCAACTACAAAGACACCGTTCTCACTTGCATACGGTACTGGGGAGGTCATCCCTGTCAAAATTAGTGTGCCAACCTTAAGGACGGATGCCTTTAACTAAGAAACCAATGACCATCAACTCACAAAAAATCTAGACCTGCTTGAAGAAAGGCGCAAGCAAGCTCGAATCAGGACTGAAGCATACTAGTAGAGAATGGCCAAAAGCTTCAAACAAGGGCTGAGATCTGTCCACTTCCAAGTCGGGGACCTCGTATTAAGGAGAGTATTCTCAAACACTAAAGATCCTACCATGGGAAAGCTCTCTCATAATTGGGAAGGGCCCTACAAAGTAACCAAGATCGTGAGGCCCATAACTTATTAATTGGAGGATGTAACTGGAAAGCCTGTGCCCAGGCCTTAGAATATTGAGCACTTACAAAAATATTATTAATAAAAGAGTTCATTTTTCCATTTCTAAGTGCTCTCATCTGAATGTATAGACCTCTAAAAACCTTGCATCCATTGCAAGTGTTACAAGTCTGGTCCATCTCAATGTACAGACCTCTAAAAACCTTACAACCATTACAAGTGTTACAGGTCTGGTCCATCTTAATGTATAGGCCCCTAAAAACCTTGCAACCATTGCAAATGTTATAGGTCTGGTCCATCTCAATGTACAGACGCCCTAAAAACCTTGCAGCCATTGCAAGTGTTACAGGTCTGGGTGATCTTAATGTATAGACCCCTAAAAGCCTTGCAACTATTGTAAGTGTTACAGGTCTGGTCCATCTCAATATATAAACCCCTAAAAACCTTGCAGCCATTGCAAGTTTTATAGGCCTGGTCCATCTCAATGTACAGACCCTTAAAAACCTTGTAGCTATTGCAAGTATTACAGGTCTAGTCCATCTCCACAAACAGACCCCTAAAAGCCTTGTATTACTATAGGTGCTTTAGGCCTAGTCTGATCTTCATTCAAATGAACAATGAAAGTATCAGAGGCCTTAACTATCCGATCTGCCATGGCCCTTATCTTTTTATGAAATTAAAGCTTGATTTGATTACAAGTTATGAGGACTTCGGCTTAGTCTCATGTTTTGAAGATCTGCACTTGTAAGTGGTGAAAATTTTGATCCAATTATAAATCCCCAAGATCTATGCTTGATTTAATTACAAGCGTTGAAGATCTTGGTACAGCCATGGCTCTTGAAGATCTATGCTTGATTTAATTACAAGTGGTGAAAAATCTTAATTCAATTGCAAGTAATGAAGATCTTGATTTGATTACGAGTAGTGAAGCTCTCGATTTCATTACAAAGATTTATGTTTGATTTAATTACAAGTTGAGGGGATCTGAGGCTTAAAGCCTATTTCACTTTCAAGTCTGGAGGATTCTTGCTTGATTTAATTACAAGTTATGAGAGTCTGAAACTTAAAGTTTTATTCAATTTCAAAGCTTTGAAGATCTGAACTCGAGACTTGATTAAAATGTTAAAGTGTGAAATTTGATTTCATTACAAGTGCCAAAGTTCAGTACATGATGACTTGCAATATATTATTGAAAATCTTACAAGTGTGGCTGCTCTGAGTACTCTGTTGACAAACTACATGCTTTGAAAATTAAGAGGCAACACAGAGTTCTGAAGAAGTTGATTTTATTCATGATTAACCCAAACTTAGGAAGATTACAAGGAAGAAGTAAAACAAAATACAAAGAAAAGTATCCGCAATGAAGAAGAGTTTTGGATTTTTATCCTGCCCCATAGCAAAATCATTCTCTTCTTCTTCTTCTTCATTCTCTTCAAACTCAACGCACCATATCTAGATCACTCTCTTTGTTCTGGTGCGTCAGCTGAAGGAAGTTCGGGAACTGCTTCCTCATCATCATCATCCTGTACCCCAATCTCACCAGGAAAGACTTCGATGTTGTCAATCCCAGCCAGATTAAGGTCAGGGTACTTCTTGAGAAGCTTGGCTTTGAAGGTGCGGTACCTATACTCAATCAACTTTTAGCTTATGCCCTCGACCTCAGCCTTCATATCAAGCTCGATTTGAGCTCTGACAAAATTAGTGGCGTGTAATTGATGTAGGAGCATAATGGGGAAATTAAAAGTCTATCTAGTTACTATTTATTTTCTGGTATTAGTATTTGAAGACCTTTTTGACTTCTATGTCTTATTAATATGTGTTGATTGTTTTGGAAGTGTAGCTTGCTTTGGAAAGATTTAAAGCATCAAGTGTTAGGGGGATAAACAAATAGTCATCTATTATAGTCTTTATAAATATCTATTGGAATGAAATCAGAAGTTAGTTTTTGGTGATTATAAAATATTTCTCTACAAGTTTTGTTCTTGTTTGGAGTGAGTGAGTCCTCCTTGAATCAAGCGTGTGGCTTGGTTACGTGAGTGTCCTCTGTGATTAGCAACGTTGAGGGACATCTGTTGCCCTCGGTGAGTGACATCCCGAGACTATCCCTTTCCCTTCGTTGAGAACTTTCGGTTCTAGCTATCCTTGTAGGTTTTGGTTTGCATCAAAGTGGTATCAGAGCTATAAAGATCTAGATTGCTTCGAGTTTTGTTTTTTCCAGTAACTATGCCTCCACTGGCGGCAACGAAATGTTAGGGATGCCACATTACATGATCAAATGGCTCAGTTACATCAGTCTAATCAAACTCTTCAACAAATGATGGCTGAAATTCTTCACCGGATTCCAACTTCCCCCACGCGAAGTCGAAGAAGCCACTCTAGAAGCACAAAAAGTCAAAATACTACAAAAGAGGGATTTAATTCTTTGAGTACAACAGGAAATTCAGAAGCAGCTTTTGATGATCGTTGGGCTATGGAACGATTAGCAAGAGCTCTTAAGGGAACAGATAGAAGTATCCAAGTTCACGTGTCAGACTTTGAAGGAAAATTAGACCCCGATGAGTATTGTGACTGGATCGCCTCTTTACAAGCATTCTTTGAGTGGAAATATTTGACAGAAGAAATGAAGGTACAATTTGTGGCCACAAAATTAAAGGGCCATGCGCTGGTTTGGTGGTAGAATTGTCAACGAAGTCGAGACAGTAGAGGAATTCCAAGAATTGGCACATGGGTAGAGATGAAGCTGAAGCTAGATGAGAAATTTATTTCACTTGATTACTCTCAGTCCTTGTATCAGAAATATCATCAACTTCCCCAATGCAATAACCAATCTATGCTGATTACACAAAGCACTTCTACAAGTTGCTGAGTCGTATCAATCTAATGGAGACAGTTGATCAGCTTGTTGCCAGATACATGGCTGGTCTGAAGTTCAATCTTCAAAGCGAGTTAATGTTGCATTCCATCCATTCGCTTGAAGAAGCATATCAAATGGCACTCAAGGCAGAAGAAAATGCTAAATGGATTCTTTTCACGAAAGTAGATAATAGTAAGGCTTCGAACGAGAAGATGGTGGCCAAAAGCAAGAAAAATTCAGCACCTAATTCTCAGCATCCAAACCCATATGCTGGGGAAGGAAAAAAGGAAAGTGGAAAGGCTGGATCTTCTTTAAGTTTTAAGTGTTTTAGGTGTGGTGAAGCTGGTCATCGCTTATACGAATGTCCCACCAAGAAAGCTGAGGTGAATCTTGTTGAAGAATATCAAGAGGAAGAAGAGGAAGAGCCTATTTATAATGAAGAACCTGAAGGTGGAATTGAAAAAGAGTATTGTGAACCCAATTATGATGCTAAAAGTCTGGTTATTTAATGGGTGATAACTATTCAAGAAGATGATTAGTGGCTTAAGCATAATGTCTTTCGAACTTATTGCTTGACTAATGGAAAGAAGTGTATTTTAATGATTGATTCTAGAAGTGTTGAGAATATGGTGTCCAAGATCATGGTTGAGAAGCTGAAAGTTCCATGTGAGCAACATCCTAAGCCCTACAAAGTGTCATGGTTCAAGAAAGGATGAGAGGTTCTAGTGACGCAAAGGTGCCAGGTGAAATTTTCAATTGAAAAGTATGAAGATAAGTTCTATTTTGATGTCCTTCCTATGGATGCTTGTCATTTACTTCTTGGAAGACCATGGAAATATGCTTGGTATGTTCAACATGACAAGAAAAAGAACACATAGTCTCTTAAGAAAGATGGGGTGATATTTGTGTTGACTCCTTTGAAATACTTTCCCACAAGTGTGGCACCTTAAGGCCAAGTTAGCTTGTTGTCCTACAGAGCTTTTGAACAAGTTTTCAGTAAAGAGAGGGTGGCATATGCTTTGGTAACTGTAGGGGGAAGTGAGGAGGATGTTAGAGATATTTCGGAAGAAGTTTCAAGGTTACTCCGTCAATTCAAAGGCCCAGTTCCAGACAAATTGCTTGCTGGTTTGCCGCCTCTTCGTGATATTCAGCATTGAATTGATTTCATACTAGGTGCAATCCTTCCTAACTTGCCTTACTATAGAATGTCACCAAATGAACGAGCTGAATTAGAAAGATAAGTCAAAGATTGCTAAAAAAAGGATTGATTAGGGAGTCACTAAGTCCTTGTGCTGTCCCAGCCCTCCTAACTCCAAAAAAAGATGGAACTTGAAGGATGTGTATCGATAGTAGTGCTATAAATTAGATAACTATAAAGTACCAATTCCCAATTCCCCGTCTTGATGATATGTTTGATATGCTTTGTGGTGCAAAAGTCTTTTCAAAAAATTGACGTTCGAAGTGGATATCATCAGATTCGAATTAAACTAGGAGATGAATGGAAAACAACATTTAAAATAAAGAATGGTTTGTATGAATGGCTGGTCATGCCATTTGGGCTTTCTAATGCCCCACGCACTTTTATGAGATTGATGACTCAAGTTTTGAAGGAGTTTATAGGGGAAGTATGTGGTCGTTTACTTCAACGACATCTTGGTGTATAGCCAAGATAAAATTCAGCACTTAAAGCATTTAGAAAATGTGTTCAAAGTCCTGTATGACAACCAGCTTTGCATTAACCTGAAGAAATGTTCTTTTGTCATTGATCGAGTTGTGTTTCTAAGTTACGTTGTGAGTGCGGATGGTATACAAATGGATGAAAAGGAGGTGAAGGCCATTCTTGATTGGCCAACCTTGAGAAGTTTTACTGAAGTGTGAAGCTTTCACGGCTTGGCTTCTTTTTATCGAAGGTTCATCAAAAACTTTAGCACCCTTGTTGCTCCTATGATGGACGTCTTGAAAAGCAAGAAGTTTTGGTGGACTAAGGAAGCCGAAAAGAGTTTTCAGCTTTTAAAAGTAAAGCTTGTGGAAGCTCCGGTTCTAGCGCTGCCCAATTTTTCAAAAACTTTCCACGTTGAGTGTGATGCATTGAATATGGGTATAGGTGCTGTTCTGATGCAAGAAGGAAGGCCGATTGCTTATTTTAGTAAGAAGTTAAGTGATGCCAAGAAGAAGTATTCGACGTATGACAAGGAGTTGTATGCGATTGTGCAAGCTTTGCGACATTGGGAAGAATACCTCGTTGGTGTAAAGTTTGTTCTCTATTTCGATCATGAGGCTTTATGGTTTCTTAAGGCACAAAAGAAGTTGAATCCTCAACATGGTGGCTGGGTATCTTTCATCGAAAGGTTCAGCTTTTTTTTTAAATCACAAAGCAGGTTCCTCCAACAAGGTTGCTGATGCTTTGAGCAGAAAATACAGCTTATTGACTTCTCTCTCTTTCGAAATTGTTGGCTTCGATCTCTTGCCCGAATACTATGCAGCAGACCCTTTCTTTTCTAAGGTTGTGTAAGAGTTGAGTGATGGGAAAAACTAAGATTATTTGCTTTTGAATGGGTATCTTTTTACAATAAATCAGTTGTGTGTTTCGGAGGGATCTTTGAGGCTTTTTGTCAACCGAGAGTTGCATTGTGGTGGACTTGGTGGGCATTTTGGAAGAGACGAAACTGAATTGTTGGTTAAAGAACGCTACTTTTGGCCTTCTTTGAAACGTGATGTTGCTCGGTTTGTGCAAAGGTGCTTGGTGTGTCAAAAGGCCAAAGGAGGAGTGCAAAATACAGGTTTATACCCGCCCCTTCCTGTCCCTAATGCTCCTTGGGAGGATATTTCAATGGACTTTTTCCTAGGCTTGTTGAGAACGCAACACAGGTATAGTTGCATTTTTGTAGTTGTTGATCGTTTCTAAAAAATGGCTCACTTTATTCCATGCAAGAACTCCACCAACACTTCTATGTTGCTACTTTTTTTTTGAGAGATAGTTCGTTTACATGGCATTCCAAAGTCAATTGTATCAGATCGTGATGTGTGGTTTATAAGTTACTTTCGGAAGACACTTTTGGAAGCTTTTTGGAACTCAACTTTAGTTTTCTAGTGCTTATCATCCTCAAACTGATGGGCAAACTGAAGTAGTGAATAGATCTCTTGGAAATTTATTGAGGACTTTGGTTGGAGACAATCCAAAGAGGTGGGAGTTCACCATTCCTCAAGTTGAATTTGCTTATAATAGTTCTTTCAATCGATCAACTAAGAAGGCCCCATTTGAGGTGATTTATGGCAGAAAACCCTATCAAGTTTTGGATCTTTTGTCATTAAGTAATCAAGTCCGAGTTAGCATGGATGCGGAGGAGTTTGCTGCCCACATCAAAGGCATTCATGATCAAGTTCATGAGCATTTAAAAGAAGTTTCCAAGCATTACAAATCCCAGGTTGATGCACATTGAAGGAGTAAAGTGTTTAAAGAATGTGATCTCATCATAGTTTATCTTCAGAAGGAAAGACTTCCAGCTGGTTCTTATAACAAGCACAAGCAAAGGAAGTTTGGACCATGCTGAATCATCAAGAAACTTGGACCAACTGCATATCGAGTGGAGTTGCCATAAGGATTCTCTATTAGTCCAGTTTTTAACATTAGTGACCTGTATGCTTATCATGGAGATGAAAATGATGAGTCCTTGAAGCTTGAAGAATTGTCTACTATACTAGCAAATACCCATTAAGAAATCCTTGATGTTTTGGATGTTTGGTCTATCACTACACGTCGAGGAACCTATACACAATATCTGGTCCATTGGACGGGCAAAGCACATTTTGAAGATGCATGGATTTCAACTCAAGAGCTCAAGAAACTTGATGAAAGGCCTTGGGACGATTTAGTTGCAAAATCCCAAGTGGCTTCGGGTATGTTTGTTTATGTTTTCAAAACAAGATTTTTAATTTCAAAATGCGAGATACGCGTTTGACAAATTATTAATTTTAATTTTTTTAAATTTCTTATAATTTAGATTATTATATCCAAATATATTTTTACAGTTTTTAAAAAAAATTACAAAATTTTTAGAAATTTTTTTAAAAAATTATATCTAAATCACTATCCAAGCATAGCTTCTTTTTTAGCAGAGGAGAATGATGCAGGAGCATAATGGGGAAATTAAAGTCTATCTAGTTAGTATTTATTTTATGGTATTAGTATTTGAAGACCTTTTTGACTTCTATGTCTTATTAATGTGTGTTGACTGTTTTGGAAGTGTAGCTTGCTTTGGAAAGATTTAAAGTATCAAGTGTTAGGGGGGTAAACAAAGATCATCGATTGTAGTCTTTATAAATATCTATTGGAATGAAATTAGAAGTTAGTTTTCTACAAGTTTTGTTCTTGCTTGGAGTGAGTGAGGTCATCCTAGAATCAAGTGTGTGGCTTGGTCACGTGAGTGTCCTTCGTGATTAGCAACGTTGAGTGACATCCATTACCCCCAGGTGAGTGACATCCCGAGACTATCCCTTTCCTTTAGTTGAGACCTTTCGGTTCCAACTATCCCTGCAGGTTTTGGCCTGTATCAGTAATTCCCTAACCCGAATTGTAACCGAGTGAACCATGTAAATCCGAGCTAATAAGGCTTTATGTTATGATATCGAATGAGATGGACGGTTGTGAAATCTAAATAGTTTCAAATGTACAGATGATACCCGAGCGATACCTGAGCAAGCCATGAACGAACATCAAAATACAAGTACGTATCAGGGTATGTATATTTAAGCATACATGCCGATAATATGAAAAATAAAAATAATAAAAATGAAAATAAAAATGAAAATAAAATAAAATAAAATCATGTTATATACATATATGAAATATGGATATATATATATCTATATATATATGTATATATTTAGATGTATATTGTAGATGTATATATATATATATATGTGTGTGTATGTGTGTGAGTGTGTTATGTAGTTAAATACATATGTAACGGTAGAATAATGGAGGGGAATGGGGATTACAAAAAACAGAAAAAGGAAAAGTCAATAAGAGAGAGAGAGAGAGAGAGAGAGAGAGAGAGAGAGAAAGAGAGAGAAAAAGAAAGAAAGAAAGAAAGAAAGAGTGAATGAGAGAATTGAGGGATTGTTATAAAATCCAAGCAACCTTTGCATGCGTGAAAGAGACAAAAAGAAGAAGTAGAAGGAGGGAGGAGGAAGAAGGGAAGCTAGGGCAATTCAGAAGGGGTTACTGCGAGCAACAACACAAAACTTAGGTGAGTAAGTTGGTTTTGGTTTTATTATTTTTTAAGCATGGATGTTAGATATTATGCTAAGGTCTACATAAACATGAAATTAGAAAATTATTGCAAAAAGAATGAAGCAAAACGATGGAGAAAACAACGAGAAAAACTCAGTTTCAGGTCACATAGGGTGTACAGTTTTGATGGCGTTGAGGGAATTTAACCATAAGGAACTGATCCTCTTTGGTACAGAAAGTGAGTAGAAGAAGAATTGGGTAAGAACAGCAAGAAAAAGGGCATGAAAAAGGAGAAATTAGCCCTCACTGAAAAAAAGAATTCCGCTGGAGCAACCACTATTATGGCTCCGTCCGATGGTCAAAACCCCACCGTTTTCGTTTCTAATTGTAGATATGGAATCCCTTTGAAAGACACATTTGAGCCCCATTGAGAAACCCAAGAAAACTGTCACCGGTGAGTCGCTGTCACTGGAAGAGACGATCGGAGTATCACTGGAAGAATAATGGGGACAATGATTATGCGGGTCGGGGTAAGAATTGGGTTCAGGTCGAGACCCACCCGACAACACACACGGGCCTAGTGACATGGCACCAGTTTGAGGTTAAGTTTTAAAAGTTTAAAATTGAATTTGGAGTGTTTGGGCACAAGGTTTGTAAATTGGATTTAAATCTGATTTGGGGATAAGGATAACTTATCCTGATTTAATGTTTGTCCGTTATTTAGCTGTCCCTATTAGGAATAGTAATTTCTAAGTTTTCAGATTAAGCCCAAATGTTTTAGAAATTGTAAAAGGACCCTAGACTATGGATAATTATGAAAAGATCCAAAAGAATAAATAATTTAAATATTTATTTAAATGATTAAAGAGGAGAAATTTACTGAAATGCCCCTAAGCCAAATGTGAGTCAAACGGACTCCGATTAAAGTAAATGAATAGTGAATTTTTATTATTTCAGGCATTCTGGACACAACGGTAGGTCCAATTTATGAAAATAGGTCCCAAAAAATAGAGACATGTAAAATGACCATTTTGCCCTTTTCGGTATAAAAAATCCAAATTTGAAACTGTGAAAGCCAAACTGACTTTCTTCGATATTCCAGACTCGGTAGTAGAGTCTAAATTAGTAAAAGAGATTCTCATAGTAACGAAGTATAAACTTTGATAAGTAACATTAGAACTAAGACATGTTTGCTAATTTATAGGCAAGTGAAAGGGAAAAGAGAAAATTACGGAGTACTAAAGTAGATCACACGGATTTAAGATAACTAAACCCCTATCTCTTACATGTGGTCTTCCGAGCCACGTTCATTCTATTACTACCAATTTTGTACTCTTATACGTACCACATATTCATTGTTTCCATAATTGATATTATTCTATCTTGTGGATGTCTATTAACTGCTTTATCATTGACTGTTATCTTGCATTATGCCTTGAAAAGCCTACTGTTATATTTTCATTGCATGATATTTCATTTTTATACACTTCTTATGGAATCACGAATAATCATGATTTATTATGAGTGCTGAATTTATGCTCAGTCACAATATCCATCCGACGATTTCTGAGTTGACAGGACCTATGGGTCGAGTCCGTGAACGGACATATGGCAATGATGGAAATTTTATGCATTGAGTTGTAAGAGCATTTTATATGCGTTGAGGTTAAGAAGGGTATGTCGGGCCCCAAAAGACTAAGGGTCTGCCAAACCCTAAACAGAGTAATTGCATCACTTATGATTGACTAATATGTTTACGTTTATTGGTTTCATAAGATGTTGTCATTCCCTATGAATAATTCTATGTTGACAGTTCACTCATTGATTGTACTTGATTGTTACCAATTTATTGTGGCAGTATTTTTATGTTGACTGATGTTTATTGAGCTTTCTATGTTCATGTTATACCATTACTCATGCTTGATCATTGTGACTTACTATTTATTGGTCATTGTGGCATTTTACCGTTATTGACCATCACGGCAACTAATTTCATGTATGGCTATCATGTTCACCTTATAAGTTTATATTCTTTCTATGTTAACCCTAACCTGTGCCAGAGATGGGACTTTACTTACTGAGCTTTGTTAGCTCACCCTAACTTACTTATTTTTCAGGTGAGAATGCTGCAGGACCACTGTAGGAGTCCACGAGCATAGGGGGACAGTTGAGGAGTATGCTAGAAGTGATATAGTTTCTCCCATGTACTCACCACCTAAGAGTGGAATTATGTTAAGTTTTATGTCGGTTTACATTTACCGTTGTCAAACAATATTTTATATTAAGACTTTCGCTGATTTATTGTTTCAATTTTGCATTATATACATTGTTGTAATTGATAAAAAGAACAAAAAAACATAGGGACGGCCATTGGGTCAGCCTCGCGATACGAGATCCCCATAGTGTGGGTTTCGGGTCGTGACAACTTGGTATCAAAGTCAAGCTTTAAGTGCTAGTGAGTCATGGGAGACAGGATTAGAACACTAGAACTGTTACGTCTAGGAATGAATCGATAGTAATGCCTACTGTAATACCCTAACCCGGGTTAGCATGTATACCGAGGTAGACTAGGGGCGGGTAGTGTACTAGCAGTTGTAACCCGAACTGTTTAAACTCTATATGATGATATCATATGTACTATATGATTTTGAAATGTGAACAGTGTCAATTATATAGTCAGTGTCGGGCAATGTCTGAGCAACTTAGAACAATGCCTCGTAATGCATGCATACACATATTTCCATGCATGCGTACCTATACGTATACATACAGCTCATTTAAAATCAGTGTATGTACGCGTAATTAGAAACTAGTAAATACACTTATATCTGAGTATATGTATGTATACGATGTGGATAGATAATGTATTGTATATGTGTATATGCATGGTATTATACATTATATGTATACATGTAGCTACACATAGAATACAAGAAGAAAAGAAAGAAAAAAAAGAAAGAAAAGCTGCCTAAACAGCAAGTGCATGCATGTGTGTGTGTGTGTGACGGTTTGTGGATTAGTGTGTGTGTTGGTATGTGTGATATAATTAATATACATATATATACTCAAACATCACATAACCATAAATACAAAGCTGCATTTAGAAAGAGAGATTAGAACATTAAGTCAAAGAATGGGGCTTTAGAAGGGGGAGAAACCGAGAGGAAAGAGAAAGCTTAAGGCGGTTGGTGTTGTGTGTCTATATATTATATATACATGCGCGTTGGTAGAGAAAATCAAAAAGTAAAGACTAATTTGAAAGGCTAAGTTAGAATCAGAAAAAGCATTGGGAGTTTCAGAGAGGAAACAGAAGTTGGAACAAGAGAGAAAGAGGAGACTGCACCAAGAAATCAAAAAAATAGGTGAGTTTGGGTTTAATTCTATTTTTGAAATTTAAGGCATGATAATTAGTTGTGAACATAGAGTCATATTAAGCATGAAAAATGGTTTAAACTGCAAATTGAATCAAGATAAACGGTTAAGAAATGAGAGAAATAGAGACAGTTGCAGGTTTGAGATGATTCGGATTTCCTTAATATTTTATGTATGAAATTTTGTTTAATGGCCTAAAAACCATCCTGTAGAGTACAGGAAATGAATTGAAAAAGAAACAAGTGAAAACAGTTGAGAAATTAGCATGAAAATGAAAATGTTTAGTTGGTCGGAGCTACGGTTCTTGGCCATTTCGTGAAGATTTCATGAGTCAAATTAAAAATCAAGTTTAGAAATAAGACCTACAATAGAAAAGGAAGAAAATAGCAATTAAAAATTATTTAAATTTGACTTAGAGTTAGGTCTCCATCGCTGGAGATGGCGACGGAACCCTAGTGTTGCCCTACCGGAAAGTCAGGGGAAGGGGTGATGAACAGTGTGTAAGGCTGACATTGTTTTTGAGTTTGGTTGTTTCAATTAAGGCCTGAACCAAGTGTTTGGCTATGAGTTTTGGAAATTAGAATAGGGATTAAATTGGGGATGGGGATATGCTATTCCGGTTTTGGGTCCTTGTAAAACGTTTGGCTTCAAAACATTTAGAAAAAAATACGCAGGGGCGCAGCCCCTGCGGATCGAACCCTAAACGCGTTGGAAAAAAATCCTAAGCCCAAACCATTTGGAGACAGGTAAACCCGTGTTACCTGTTGGGCCGCAATAATTATATATTATGTAATTATAATGTTAATTAATTTAATTAATTTAAATATAGCAAAATAGCCCGAAGTCCAAATTGAACAAGTTATTAGTGTATTTTGACTATATGGGACCTCCTAAGACTAATGGTGAGATCCGTGTTGTGAGAAGGGGTCCCAAAAAATAAAAGACCCGTAAAAGTACAAAATGACCCTTTTGCCCTTTTAGCATAAATGTCCAAATTGAGTTCCGCAAAAGCTTAAATCAATTTTCTTCGATGTTTCGAACTCAATGGTAGAGTTTATTTTCAAAAAAGAAGAACTTATGATATAACGGCATAAAATTTGATGAATAGCATAATTCAGGTAGCGATAGACTGAAACGTGTTTCATGAATTTTAGGAACACGGAAGAGTAAAGAGAAGGCAGTGTAGATCATTCTATTCTATAGACAGTAAGAGGTAAGTAAAATCCGATCTCTACATGTGTTACATTCCAAGCCATGTCATAGTTCTTGTATATACATTGCCTAATTGTACTCTATATACACATACCAGTATTTATTTAGCCACATTGATATTGCTCTATTATGTGGGAACCCGTTATTGATTTCTATGTATATCTCAATTATGATTGTACATTTGTGCACAGATTCTTTATGTACAGTTGTACCTAGGGCTGCAAGGGCCAGACACTTTTATTCGAAGCAATCTAGTAACCGTAGCCTCGAAAAACTATTGTTACGACAGATTGCCTAGAACCAATTATGATTTCACTATACTCTTCATGGAAGATAACATGATCCTGATATATTATTAGTGTCGGATTTGCTCAGTCACATCTCCATCTGAAGTCATTTATGACCTTCGGGTCCAGGTTTCGAGTGGAACATTTACTACGTCGCTATGTGAGGCATGGGACGTATAATTACAGTGTACACAGAGCAGTATTCAAATAGCCCTAACGGATTTGAGTATGAGCTCTAGGGGGTAGCTGGGCCCCATTAGTATCAATGCATCTCAGTTTTAGTTGTTATCACTATCCCTTATTGTTGATATTCATAGGTTGATCATGTTATATTATTATTGAATGATCATGAGATTTTTACAGTTTTCAGTACAGTGCTTACATTTCATACTTGATATAGCTCATGATTGTAGCAGTATGACATTATTAGCATAGCAGATTCAATTCCTTACCATTTGACTTCCATCATTTGATATTGAGTTATATATATTCATTGACTGGCTAGTATTCTTTTATACCCTTGTATATATGGCAGAGTAAAGGACTACTTACTGAGTTTTCATAGCTCAGAAGAGATACTAATTTTTGACTATTTCAGACACAGATCTCAAGAACAGACTATAGAGCCTGACAGCTAGGAGGTGGACATTCATTTTTGAAGTTATAGTATAATACTTAGTACAGACAACCTTATAGCTCTCCCATGTTATCCACGTCTTGGGGATGAACAGTTGTATTAAGAAATTTTGTATTTCGCATTTTGAGAACATTAAATATATTACATGTAGCTTTTAGTTATTTTATTGTTAAGTCTTTCGCTATTTAGTTGTTGCATGTTAGTTGCACTGATTTTGTAGCAAGTTGAGACCCTTGGTTCGACAAGCAATGTCAGATCGAGTGCGCGACACAAGATCCACATAGGGTGGGTCTCGAGTCGTGACAGCTTGGTATCAGAGCATCCTAGGTACGTAACACAATGGTTCATGGGAGATAGACTAAAGTACTAGAATTACAAATGTCCAAGTAGAGCCAGTAGATAGAAACTGACATGCGATATTGGACTCTTATATATATATATGAAACTAATCTCTAACCATTTGCAGAAAATGGTGCACACTCATACTACCACACCTATTAGATGAGGCTAACGCCCACATAGCGCAGGCTAGAGCAACTAGTGGGCAGGCTCATTCAGAATGCGCCTTAGCACTAGGCGGGTCCCAGCATTCCCGCTGGGCCAGAGTGACAGGCACCACCTGTGATACACATAGTACGTTAGGAGAACGAGAGGAGTCAGGCTCATCTTTACAAGCAGTTCCAAGCACTACGACCCTTTACGCTCGACGATACTAGGGGCCCCACTTCAACAAAAGAGTAGAGGCTCGAGATGGAGAGGATCCTTGAGATCATGGGTTGTACTGAGGTACAAAAGGTAGCCTTGCTACTTTCACTTTCAGAGGGATAGCTCACGAGTAGTGGCTACTACAGAAGGCTAGAGAGCCTCAGATGACATGGGATTGATTCGTTGTAGTCTTCAATCAGAAGTACTTCCCCAGGGAAGCCAGAGATCAGAGGATCACAGATTTCTTTATCTTACAGCAAGGGAACTCGACGGTGGAAGAATATGAGGCCAGATTCACACAATTGGTTAGATTTGCTCCTGTTGTCTTAGAGGACAAGCACGAAAGAGCTCGTAAGTTTGATGGCAGTCTACGGTGGAATATCAAGGACAAGGTTAAGCCCTTGTAGTTAGCCACTTATGATAGAGTGGTGAGCACTGCAAAGATTATAGAGCAGAGTGGCGAGGAGTTTGCCAAAAGAAGGGCAAACCCAGCATCGAGGCCAGGAGGGAACCAGCTAGCCCCAAGGCCACCAGGGAGTCAGCATAGGGGGCCGACTGGGAGCCAGGGCAGAGGAATAGGACCTACCTTCACTTCGCTAGGAGCGGGATCAACACCCAGGAATTCTAGACCCAGACCATTAGGGGTCAATTCCAGTAGTGGGAGTGTAGTTTAGTGCCCCACCTGCCACAGACGTCATAGAGGGGGCCGTGTTAGGCTAACTCCTGTGCTTGCTATTTGTGTGGTCAGGAAGGGCATTTCCAGACCAACTGCCCCTAGAGGACCCAGTCAATCGGGAGTACAGCTGGTACCCCATCTACTTCAGCAGCCATGACTACAGCTGCAGCACAGCCCCGAGGTAGTGGACAGAGAGCTGAGCTGCAGCGCTCAAGGAGGGTTTTTACACTAACACCTAGAGATACACAAGTTACCACCTCAGTAGTTGCAGGTACTCTTCAAATTTGTTCCCAGCATGCTAGAGTACTCTTTGACACTGGCTCCATATATTCATTCATATCACCTAGTATTTGCTACTAGACTGAACATAGAAACAGTACCTTTAGGTTATATGTTAACCATTGCTATGCCTTCAGGAGAGTCACTATGTAGCAATACTATATATCGAGCATGTGAGGTTCAGATCAGGAGACTCATATTTATTAGTCCGATCTGATAACATTAGATATTCATAACTTTGATGTTATACTCAGTATGGACTGGTTGGTCGCGAATCATGTATCTATAAATTGCGTGGCCAAGACAGTCAGTATACAGAGACTCGGATATCTGAGCATCCAGTTGATGGGACGAGTGTAGCTGCCCCACCCTATTTTGTGTCTTCTATCCAGGCCAAACGTTTATTTCGTAAGGGTTGCCATGGGTTCTTATGTAGCGTTCTGGACACTCGCTCACAACCATCACCCTTAGATCAGATCCCCACTGTTAGAGAGTTTCCTGAGGTCTTTCTACATGATTTACCGGGAATGCTTGTGGATAGAGAGATAGAGTTTACTATTGATGTTCAACAAGGTACCTCCCCGATATCCAAGAATCCTTACCGTATAGTACTTTTAGAGTTAAAAGAGTTGAAGCTCTAGTTACAGGACCTGCTAGAGAAGGGATTCATCAAACCTAGTTCTTCACCGTAGGGTGCCCCAGTGTTGTTTGTGAAGAAAAATGATGGGACCATGCGGTTATGTGTTGACTACAGTGAGCTGAATAAGGTTACCATCAAGAACTGATAACCTCTACCAAGGGTAGATGATCTCTTCGACCAGTTGAAGAGAGCACAGGTCTTTTCTAAGATCGATTTGAGGTCCAGGTACCACCAACTGAAGGTATGACTTGCAGATATTGAGAAGACAGCTTTTAGAACTTGCTACGGGCATTGGGAGTTATTAGTGATGTCGTTTGGGGTCACAAATGCCCCTGCTGCATTCATGGATTTAATGAACAGGGTTTTTAAGCCACATCTGGATGACTTCATGATCGTGTTTATAGACGACATCTTGGTTTATTCCAAGAGTCGGAAGGAGCATGAAGTACATTTGAGGAAGGTTCTATTGAAGTTAAGGGAGAAAAAATTGTATGCTAAGTTGAAGAAGTATGAGTTCTAGCTCCCTAGCATAACATTTCTAAGGCATGTGATTAGCAAAGAGGGGATCTCTATTGATTCTCAGAAGATCGAGGCAATCGTGGATTGGCCTTGGCCTATCAGTGTCACGGAAGTGCAGAGTTTCATGGGATTGGCTGGCTATTACAGAAGGTTTGTCAAAGACTTCTCGAAAATAGCTACGCCAATTATACAGCTGACCAGGAAAGACGTTGCGTTTGTCTAGACAAAGGAGTGAGAGAAGAGCTTCCTAGAGCTCAAGGATAGACTAGTTACAGCTTCGATTCTAACAGTGCCAGATGGAACCGAGGGGTTCATTATTTATAGTGATGCCTCACTGAAGGGCTTGGGATGTGTTTTAATGTAGAGTGGAAGGGTAGTAGCATATGCTTCACGTCAATTGAGGCCATATGAGAGGAACTACCCGACACACGATCTTGAGCTAGTAGCCATTGTCTTTGCCTTGAAGATATGGAAGCATTACTTATACGGAACCACGCGCGAGGTTTTTACTGACCATAAAAGCCTCAAGTATCTGTTCACACAGAAGGAGCTCAGTATGAGATAGCACCATTGGTTAGAGTTGATCAAAGACTACGAACTCAGCATTCAGTACCACCTAGGGAAAACGAACATGGTAGCTGATGCTCTTAGTAGGAAGTCATCAGGGAGTTTGGCTTGCTTGTTGACTATTCAGACAGAGATACTGAGAAACTTGGAGGATATGGAGATAGAGGTAGTTCCGCCCAGCTCTGAGGCATTGTGTGCCAACATCACAATCAGTTTATCGATTGTGGATAGGATCAGAGAGTAGCAGGCTCAGGACGAGAAGCTTTCCAAGCTTCGTCAGGAAGGCTGAGTCAGGCGTAGACTCCGAGTTTTCAGTGAGAGAGGAGATGTTATGCTACTAGGGTAGGATCTGTGTACCGACATGCCAAAGCTGAAAAGGGAGATCCTTCAAGTGGCACACAATTCGAGATTTACCTTGCACCTAGGGAGCACCAAGATTTATCACAACGTCAGAAGTACATATTGGTGGTCTAGGATGAAGCGTGACATCGCTGAGTACATAGCACGATGTGCCAAGTGCCAGCAGATCAAGGTGGAGCACCAGAAGCCTGGTGGACTTCTACAGTCTCTACCTATTCCTGAATGGAAGTGGGAGCACATTACGATGAACTTCGTGTCAGGGTTGCCAAAGACATCGAGAGGAAGCGATTCTATCTGGGTCATTGTTGACAGATTAACCAAAACAGCTCATTTCCTAGCGATGAAGACAACACAAACCTTAAAGAGACTAGCAGAGTTGTATATTAGAGAGATAGTTAAACTTCATGGAGTCCTAGTATCGATCGTATCTGATAGGGATCCATGATTTGTATCATGATTTTGGAGAGGCCTACAGTGAGCCATGGGCACAGAGCTGAATCTTAGCATAACATATCATCCTGAGACTGACGGTCAAGTCAAAGATGATGATACAAATGATAGAGGACTTACTGCGGTTCTGTGTCATGGACTTCAGAGGGAGTTGGGAAGATCAGTTGCCATTAGTAGAGTTCACTTACAATAATAGCTTCCAAGCTAGTATTGGTATGGCGCCATATGAAGCATTATAGGGCAGGAAGTGCCGATCACCCTTGTGCTGGACAGAGATGGGAGAGAGGAAGCTTTATGGGCCAGAGATAGTGGAGCAGACTTCAAGGAAGATATAGCTGATCAGAAAGTGACTACTAGTGACTCAGAGTCGGTGGAAGAGTTATGCCAATGCTCACAAACGAGAGTTAGAGTTCACAGTAGATGACTACGTGTTTTTTAAGGTATCACCCATAAAGGGTGTAGTGAGGTTCTACAAGAGGGGAAAGCTAGGGCCGAGATTCATTGGACCCTTCAGGATCATAAAAAGGGTTAGGCCTAGTAGCCTACCAGCTTATCTTACCTTCAGAGTTATCACATGTACAAAGTGTCTTCCATGTTTCGATATTGAGGAAGTGTGTAGAAAGTGCAGAACAGGTAGTAGAGCACTGAGCCATTAGACGTCCAAGAGAATCTGAGTTACATAGAGCATCCAGAACAGATTCTGGACCGTCGAGATCAGATTCTACGAAACAAGACTATTCCTTTAGTCAAGGTTTTGTGGAAGCATCACCAGATAGAGGAAGCTACTAGAGGATGACATGCGCGCCAAGTATCCTCAATTATTTTCATCTTAGTAGCTATATTTCCACCCTAGTATGTACTAAGTTTGGGGACAAACTTATTTTAAAGGCGAAAGCATGTAATACGCTGACCTGGGTTAACACGTATACCGAGGTAGACCGGGTCGAGTAGTGTACTATCAGTTGTAACTCGAATTGTTTAAACTCTATATTATGATATCATATGTACTGTACGATTTTGAAAAATGAACAGTGTCAATTATACAGTTAGTGCCAGGCAATGCCCGAGCAACCCAGAACTATGTCTTGTAATATGTGTATACACGTATTTCCATGCATGCATACGTATACGTATACACACAGCTTATTCAAAATCAGTGTATGTACGCGTAATTAGAAACTAGTAGATACACCTATATATGAGTATATATGCATGTATATGATGTGTATAGATAATGTATTGTATATGTGTATATGCATGGTATTATACATTATATGTATACATGTAGCTACACATAGAATATAAGAAAAAGAAAAAAAAAAAAAAGCTACCTAAACAGCAAGTGCATGCATGTGTGTGTGTGACCCTTTGTGGATTAGTGTGTGTTGGTATGTCTGATATAATATATATATATATATATATATATACACTCAAACATCACATAATCATAAATGCAAAGCTGCATTTAGAAAGAGAAATAAGAACACTAAGTCAAAGAAGAGGGCTTGAGAAGGGGGAGAAACCGAGAGGAAAGAGAGAGCTAGAGGCGGTTGGTGTTGTGTGTCTATATATTATATATACATGCACGTTGGTAGAGAAAATCAGAAAGTAGAGACTGATTTGAAAGGCTAAGTTAGAAGCAGAAAAAGCATTGGGAGTTTTAGAGAGGAACCAGAAGTTGGAACAAGAGAGAAAGAGGAGACTGCACCAAGAAATCAGAAAAATAGGTGAGTTTGGGTTTAGCTCTGTTTTTGAAATTTAAGGCATGATAATTAGTTTTGAACATAGAGTCATATTAAGCATGAAAAATGGTTTAAACTGCAAATTGAATCAAGATAAACTGATTAAGAAATGAGAGAAATAGAGACAGTTGCAGGTTTGAGATGATTCAGATTTCCTTAATATTTTATGTATGAAATTTTGTTTAAATGGCCTAGAAACTATCCTATAGAGCACAGGAAATGAATTGAAAAAGAAACAAGTGAAAATAGTCGAGAAATTAGCATGAAAATGGAAATGTTCAGTTGGCCGGAGCTACGATTTTTGGCCATTTCGTGAAGATTTCATGAGTCAAATTAAAAATTAAGTTTAGAAATAAGACCTACAATAGAAAAGGAAGAAAATAGCAATTAAAAATCATTTAAATCTAATCGGAGTTAGGTCACCATTGCCGGAGATGGCGACAGAACCCTAGTGTTACCCTACCGGAAAGTCGGGGGAAAGGGTAATGAACAGTGTGTAAGGCGACGTCGTTTTTGAGTTCGGTTGTTTTAATTAAGGCTTGAACCAAGTGTTTGGCTACGAGTTTCAGAAATTAGAATAGGGATTAAATTGGGGATGGGGATACGCTATTCCGGTTTTGGGTCCTTGTACAACATTTGGCTCCAAAACATTTAGAAAAAAATACGCGGGGCGTAGCCCCTACGGATCGAACCCTAGATGCGTTGGAAAGAAACCCTAAGCCCAAACCATTTGGAGACAGGTAAACCTGTGTTACTTGTTGCTCTACAATAATTGTATATTATGTAATTATAATGTTAATTAATTAAATTAATTTAAATATAGAAAAATAGCCTGAAGTCCAAATTGGACAAGTTATTAATGTATTTTAACCATCTGGGACCTCCTAAGACCAATGGTGAGGTCCGTGTCATGAGATGGGGTCTCGAAAAATAAAAGACCCGTAAAAGTACAAAATGACCCTTTTGCCCTTTTTAGCATAGATGTCCAAATTGAGTTCCGCGAAAGCCTAAACTGACTTTTTTCGGCATTTCGAACTCCATGGTAGAGTTTATTTTTGTAAAAAGATGAACTTATGATACAAAGGCATAAAATTTGATGAATAGCGTAATTCAGGTAGCGATAGATTGAAACGTGTTTCATGAATTTTAGGAACACGAAAGGGCAAAGAGAAGGCAGTGTAGATCCTTCTATTCTATAGACAGTAAGAGGTAAGTAAAATCTGATCTCTGAATGTGTTACACTTCCAAGTCATGTCATAGTTCTTATATATACATTGCCTAATTGTACTCTCTATGCACATACCAGTATTTATTTAGCCACATTGATATTGCCCTATCATGTGGGAACCTAGTATATATCTCGATCATGATTGTACACTTGTGCACAGATTCTTTATGTACACTTGTACCTAGGGCCGCAAGGGCCAGACAATTTTATTCGAAGCAGTCTAGTAACTGTAGCCTCGAAAACTACTATACGACAGATTGCCTAAAACTAGTTATGATTCCACTATACTCTTCATGGAAGATAGCATGATCCTGATATCACTACAACAAGCTGCACTATTAGCGACGCGCGCGTGCGTCGCTAATAGTGCAATTGTGCGTCGCCAAAGACATTTAGCGACGCACAACATGTGCGTCGCTAAGGCGTCTTAAATAGTGCCGTCGCTAATATTATTGCGACGCACGGAGCCTTTGGTGTCGCAAAAAGTTCCTATTAGCGACGCTCAATATGCGTCGCTAATAATTAAGTACAGGCGTCAGCAAATAATACACAAGGGCGTAGTGGGCGTCGCTAAAAGTGAGAATTAGCGACGCACATTGGGCGTCGCTAAAAAACAGTATTCGCGATGCCCACATTGTGCGTCGCTAAAAGTGAGTATTAGCGACTGCACATTGGGCGTCGCTAAAAGTGAGTGTTAGCGACGCCCACATTCTGCGTCGCTAAAAGTGAGTATTAGCGACGCCTAGTGTGCGTCACTAATACTGACTTTTAATGACGTCCCAATGTGCGTCGCTAATACTGTTTTTAAATAAAATTTTGACTTTTAGCAACACTCTGGTGTGCGTCGCTAAAAGTGTTTTTTTTTTTTAAACCATAACTACTTTGTTTTATTTGTTGTTTTGTTCCTGTTTAAACCTGTATCAATCATCCATCCTGATATACAATAAAATTCAAGCATGTTGAAATGAATATATTAAAAAAGAAAAATATATTCATATATATATATATATATATATATATTAAACTAATTATGTACAATTGTAAAAGTACAATTCATCAATAAATAGAAAAATTAAAAATTGTCTCCAAAATGTTACTACAGATGTCCATGAAAATAAAAAATAAAAATAACAAGTTCCGATGCAAAACATAAAGATGGTGCGGCAATAATCCCCAATCAATCTGAAATAAAGATCAAATGACATATATTAGAACAATTATTAAATATATATGAACATAGAATGTGAATAGTTTTTTTTTTTTTTTTTCATGCATAAATAGTAAGAACGACATAAAGTAGCATAAGTCTATTTTATCATTTGTGAGGTGTGTCATGTGGTTTCGGTGTACTTAAGCGGATATCCGGCATTTCAAGTCTGTCAAAACCCTAAAATGGGCCTTTTTGGAGCTGAAACTTGCATAAGTTTCAAACCAGGCATCCGAACTGAGTTCCATAAGTTCGTGAAACTCTATTTTATTATTTTTGAGGTGTGTGAGGTGGTTTCGGTGCAGTTAGGCTGATATCCGGCATTTTGGTCTGTCAAAACCCCAAAATGGGCCTTTCTGGAGCTGAAACTTGCATAAGTTTCAAACCGGGCATTTGAACCGAGTGCCGTAAGTTTTTGCAACTCTATTTTATCATTTTTGAGGTGTACGATGTGGTTTCGGTGTAGTTAGGCCGATATCCGACATTTTGGTCTGTCAAAACCCCAAAATTGGACTTTTTGGAGTTGAAACTTGCATAAGTTTCAAATTGGGCATCTGAACCGAGTGTTGTAAGTTCGTGCAAGTCTATTTTATCATTTTTGAGGTGTGTGATGTGGTTTCGGTGTAGTTAGGCTGATATCCGGCATTTTGGTATGTCAAAACCCCAAAAAAGACCTTTTTGGCGCTGAAACTTGCATAAGTTTCAAACCGGGCATCCGAACCGAGTGCCGTAAGTTCATGCAACTCTATTTTATCATTTTTGAGGTGTGTGAGGTGGTTTTGGTGTAGTTAGGCGGATATCCGGCATTTTGGTCTGTCAAAACCCCAAAATAGGCCTTTTTGGAGCTAAAACTTGCATAAGTTTCAAACCGGGCATCCGAACCGAGTTTCGTAAGTTCGTGCAACTCTATTTTATCATTTGTGAGGTGTGTGATATGGTTTCGATGTAGTTAAGCTGGATATCCGGACATTTTTGTCTGTCAAAACCCCAAAATGGGCCTTTTTAGAGCTGAAACTTGCATAAGTTTCAAACCAGGCATCCGAACCGAGTGCCGTAAGTTCGTGCAACTCTATTTTATCATTTTTGAGGTGTGTGAGGTGGTTTCAGTGTATTTAGGTAGATATCCATCATTTTGGTCTGTCAAAACCCCAAAATGGGCCTTTTTAGAGCTAAAACTTGCATAAGTTTCAAACCGGGCATCCGAACCGAGTTTCATAAGTTTGTGCAAGTCTATTTTATCATTTGTGAGGTGTGTGATGTGGTTTCGGTGTAGTTAAGCGGATATCCGGCATTTTGGTCTATCAAAACCCCAAAATGGGCCTTTTTGGAGCTGAAACTTGCATAAGTTTCAAACCAGGCATCCGAACTGAGTGTCCGTAAGTTCGTGCAAGTCTATTTTATCATTTGTGAGGTGTATGATGCTGGTTTCAGTGTAGTTAGGATGAGATCCAGCATTTTGGTCTATCAAAACCTCAAAATGGGCCTTTTTGGTGCTGAAAGTTGCATAAGTTTCAAACCAGACATCCGAACCGAGTTCTGTAACTTCGTGCAAGTCTATTTTATCATTCTTGAGTTGTGTGATGTGGTTTTGGTGCATTTTTCTATAAATAATAAATCCACCAATTTATATAATTTTAAAAACTTACGAAGAAGAGTCACGTTGTTGGCTGAGCATCGTCTGCACAAGAGTCTGTAGCTCGGAATATCGCTCCTCGAGGCTATCTAGTCTCTGGCGCAGCACTACATTCTCTTGTTGAATTGCTTCAATAGCTACGTGTGCCCTAGCATCACTCTCAAAGGACTGATGTCGTCGGCGGCATCCCAGTCCCTAAGCCATGCACATAGCCATGCCTCTTGCCCAGAACAGTCTCCCGTATCTGGTCATCGGTCGGCGGATCCTGACCCTCAGCTGTTGGCTGATCACGCAACCGGACCATCTCCTCCTATAAAAACATAAATATATGTTACTACTTTTATAACTTTAGATTAATATTAAATTAGTAATACTGTGGCAAGTTACATAAAAACTTACATAAACTCGCTGTGCTTCAGGCCCAGCCCAACCCTTATTGGGGTTGTAGTGCGTCCTGTGCCACAAATCAATGGGACTGGGTGGTGTACCGGTGTCCTGGTCTCGCTTGATCAAATAAATAGTAGCTTCTGAAGATTGATTTCATGAATAGAGTATACAATAAGAACTTGATACATTTATTAACTTACCATATCATGCCTATACTGTATAAAAGAACGTGATCCACCACAGTGGGTCACCTTCTGCTTGCTTTTACTCTCGCTATTCTTTTTGCTTAGTTCCTACACTTGGCCAAAACAAAGAAGGTTAGTATAAATGATACTGATTTAAAGCAGACAATAAAAGTAATTTTGACAATTTTTACCTAGAATGCATCACTTACGAACCGGTCGCACAGTACGATCCAATCCTCCACTGTCACCCCCCTGTAGGGTCTGTCGCGAGGCTCTCTACCAGCCTGCCACCTCCGCCTCGTAGTGCATGTGGAGACGGTGTCGATAGTCCCTGAAACGGACTCCCAGTTAACGGTCCACTGCCTTTGCTACGTGAGGTAGGTGGAGATCGATGTCAAACTTCCCCTGTAAAGCATGTCATTGTCAAAACATTACGGCACTAGAAATGTTAAAATTTAGTTCAACACAATAATAAAATACATACCAGGATATGCTCATGAATATCTCGTAGCTCCTCCTGAGTGACGAAACTCTAGTCACTAATATGGAGTGGGGTGCGTAGTCGGCAAATGATGCCGACCTCTGTGGTGAACTGCTGTGCCCACCCACCAACGCGCTTCAACAAGCCCTCAGGTAGCTCAATCCGACGTCGCAAGCCCCCTGATGCCTCCATCTGAGCCTGCAAACTCCGATTCTTTGACCTACCGCGCCCTCGTCTAGATGTGGTGGTTGAAGCTTTAGAAACAATAAAATAGAAACAGTTAGTACCATATTTATATAATCATTAATACAAAGTGGAACTATCCATACCATCAATGGCAGGATCGGTCGATCCTGCAGAGGAAGGGGAAGGGGTCGATGGGTCCACTGGGGCTGCGGGTCTGCGTGAGCTTGGTCCAACCATATCTAAAAAGAAAGTTTAAAAGTAAAATCCATTACATCACAAAAATTAAAATCCATTACATCATAAAATTGAATATCCATTGCACTTGATCTTACCACATGTAACACCTATTACAATTATTCATCTGAGTTTGTATCATCATCTGAACTTAAATTTTCTTCATTCTCAGTACAATACTCTAACAATGTCTCATCATCAAAATCACTTTCCTCGTCATCATCATCATTAATGAACGTTGCATCCCTCGAATCTAATTGTGTGGTACTGGTGACGTCGGAAGCTACGATATAAATTGGTTTTACATCAGTTCTATTCAACTGATACGAACTAACATCTTCCTGATCATGCCGGACAACACCATCATTGGCAGTTTGAGACTCTTCTTGTAGTGCCTCCTCAATCATCTCCAACTCTTCATCTCCCTCGCCAACTTCTAGGACATCATAAACATTTCTAGTTTTTATTTTTTGGACAACATGCCAATCACCGCTTATTTTTATGTCCTTCAAATAGAAAACTTGTTTTGCAACCGATGCCAAAACATACGGATCATCTTTAAATGTCGTACGTGACGTATTAACACTTATGAAGTGCTTATCAATCTGCATTCCAGTCTTTTTATTACTTACATCCCACCAATCACATTTAAAAATATACACAGAATGACCGTAGCAATAATGTAACTGTATGATGTCTTTTAAAACACCATAGTACTCTGCAGTTTGTCCTCCGTCACCATCTCCTTCAACAAGGACCCCACTATTCTGTGTTTGTCGGCTGACCTCACGTTCCCTCGTGTGAAATCGAACACCATCAACAATTAAACTGGTGTAGCAGGGATATCCTTTGATCAAGACCACATGCCAAGGAATATAATTGATCGTACGCCTCAGAAGATTGTTGGTGGCGTAATAGCTTCATCTATTGATTCAGTACAAGTACAAAATTAATTGAATACAAATGCATTAACTAATACAATTACAATTAATTAAAACCTATTCTTACACGTTCTCCGAAGCACTTTGGAAACAAATTTTTCTGTCTTTGCTCCAGATCAGAACTTGATACATGTTCTCTCTGAAGCTCGATCGTATGCTCACTGCATAAGATGAGATATGTTATATGTAACTTACATTTGTAGACTAACGTAGTATTGCAATGATTTCGATAAACTTACTTAAAATATGGCAATGTCTCATCGCAGTTGTTGACCACGGTGTAGTGGGCTCTTTCCAAGTCTTGAGGATGACACCATTCATATATACGGGCACCTATTGGCTGCACAGTCTGATTAAACACCGCAAGGCCAGTTCGTTGTTGCCCTAGACATCTATCAGAATTTCGCTCTTGACGATTAAACCTTGTCTCAATATCTTCAAGATGCATAGAGCAGAAGGTGAGACATTCAGCATCAATGTAAGCCTCAGCAATTGACCCTTCCGGTCATGCTCTGTTACGCACATATTGCTTCAATGTGTGCAAATATCTGTTTTGATAATTAATCAAATATAGACTAAAATAGTTAGGATGGATAGATAACACAATTCACAAAATTAAATATACCTTTCTATTGGATACATCCAACGGTATTGGACAGGTCTGCCAATTTTTGCCTCATGAGGCAAATACACCGCTAAGTGGACCATGATATCGAAGAAAAGCTGGAGGAAAAATCTGTTCCAACTTGGAGAGGATCATGACAACATCCCTTTCGAGCTTGTCAAGTACTTCCACATTCAATGTCTTCGCACATAATTCTCTAAAGAAGCAACCCAACTCAGTTAATGTAGTCGATATGTCATCGGTGAGATACCCTATGTAGTGCAACCGGAATAAGTCATTGTAAAAGGACATGGCAGTCATGGCTCTTCAATCCGGATATTTTCCCATCTATAACATTTACACACCGAGATATATTTGATGTGTATCCATCTGGGAACTTCACCGATTTAAACCACTCGCAAATCCTTATTCTCTCTGCGGATGATAACGTATACTGTGCAGGAGGCACGATATATTTATCACCGCTACGTATGAGGTGCAGTTCTTTCCTTATTCCCAGCTCCTGCAAGTCTAATCGGGCTTTAACACTATCTTTTGTCTTCCCTTCAATGTTCATTACAGTTCCCAGCACATTATCACATATGTTTTTCTCGATGTGCATCACATCCAAATTGTGCCTTAACTTAAGGGTCTCCTAGTACGGCAAATCAAAAAATATGCTCTTCTTTGTCCAATTTAAGTCCACATCAGTACGCTTCCTCTTCTTACTACCCGGTATCTTCCCAAACCTCACTGGTTGGATGACTACTAATTGCGCCAACACGTCTTTGCCAGACAACAATGGAGGTGACAATCTGCGCTCAATTTGTCCATCAAACATATGCTTCTGCCTATTTCGCCAACCATGTGATGGTGGTAGAAAACGACGATGGCACATGTAACATATCTTCCTCCCATTTGACAAATGTAGGGAACATGCATCCTTATTGCAAACTGGACATGCCAGATACCCCTTAGTGCTCCACCCAGACAAGTTCTTGTATACTGGAAAGTCATTTATGGTCCACAGTAACGCGGCATGCAATTGAAATGTCTCATTCTTAGAGACATCGTATGCCTCCACTCCCACCTCCCACAATTCCTTTAACTCATCCACTAAAGGACGCAAGTACACATCAATATCATTACCAGGAGACTTCGGCCCTGGAATAAGCAACGACATGTAGATAAACGGTTCTTTCATACATTTCCACGGTGGCAAGTTATACGGCACAAGCAACACTGGCCACATGCTGTAGGCATTACTCATGTCACCGAACGGGTTGAAACCGTCGCTAACCAGCCCAAGTCGTACATTACGCGGCTCATTTGCAAACCATTCATGATTTGTATCAAACTCGGCCCAAGCTTGTGAATCTGCCGGATGCCTACATACATTTTCCTCAGCAACACGCTTCTCCTTATGCCACCGCATATCTTCTGCCGTCTTTTGAGACATGTACAACCTTTGTAGCCTCGGTTTTAAGGGAAAATATCTCAGCACCTTGTACGGAATTGTCTTGCTCTTTCCTTCATTCAGCTTGTACCTGGGTTCGTGGCACACCGTACACTCCTTACATTGTTCAATCTCCTTCCAAAATAACATGCAGTCATTTTTGCAAGCATGTATGGGAATATACCCGAGGCCTAAATCTCTTAATATTCTTTTCAGCCTCGTAATATGATTTCGGAAGGGTCTCCCCAGTAGGAAGCGCTGCTTTAATCAATTCAATGGCCATAGTAACTGATTTGTTACTCCAACGGTTGATGGTCTTAAGATGAAGGAGTTTCACGAGAAAGTCCAGTTTCGAAAACTTATCACAACCCGGGTATAATGGCTGCCTTGCTTCCCTCAACAACGACTCAAACGCGGATCGATGGTCTCGTGTCACTCCTGTGACTACTCGCCCCAAGTTGTAGCCCCCTACAAGTCTGCCAGCATTTGTGGCAAGCCTTCGTAACCAACCCCAACATTATCACCAAAGTCATCATCGTCGTCTTCTTCTTCATCATCAAATACCACTCGTACGTCACGGCGTTCCCCATGAAATTCCCAACACGTATACCTCTTGTCCATCCCGTGTTCGAGTAGGTGCTCTTTGGCCTTATCTATGTGCATATAATCCCTATTATTATACCTCCTACATAGACATCTTATCCTATTTCTCACATCTGCAGATGCACGAGCAAACTCAATAAAATCTTTGATCCCCTTCACATACCCTGGCAAATGCCTGCCCCTCAAGTCCATCCAACTCTTATCCATTTTCGTCTACCTAATACAAGTCAAAAATGATACTCGTTATAAATATGAAACATGAATCCTATCACCTCCAACTTCTCTCTAAAGGGTAAGGTGGTCCTATCCCATTCGTGAATGCACAATTTACATTGCAATCAGCAGCAAAGCAAATGCTTGATTCCACTCGGACAAAATTTTGGCAGCATCTCCCCACGGTTCTCCAAGTATACGAGATAGACATTAGCACGCCTAAATATATACCCAGAGAACAATAGGAGACCGTACTAAAATTTTATCATAGTGAAATATTCAAGCATATGCGCTATTGATTGCAATGCAGATTTATGCATTCCCAAACTGTCCTCTCTAGACAATTCAAGAATCGATTTTCATACACACGAGCCCAATCGCGAATAAATTTCGTGACAAGATTCACATGTGATGAAAATGACTCCCGAACGGGGCTAGGCTTACATGAATGCAATTAAAAAATTCATTAGTGTAAGTGCAAACTCTGATTGTCAAACAGAGTTTTGCTTTAAAAAACCATTAACAATAGCATTGAAAATGTCAATAGAAAACATATTGATCTTGGTTGCTAACAAGTAAAAGCACCTAACTTTCAATTTTTATCTATTAATTAAGGTCATTCATCAAGAATTATTTACTTGGCACCTGAAAACAACAACTTAACCAACAAAAACAAATCAATTGCTACTTAAAACCACTAACTAACTTAATAGGTCTGTTATATCTAGTTGATCTCTCAATCTATAGGACTCAAGAACTCTTATTACTTGGAAGCTAAAACAAAAAAAAATTAAAAATTATTGTTTAGAGGAACTCAGGACCAAGGGATTAGGGTTCAAGTTGCAGTTCAATGAACACATACATGAAACACAAGAGGGGAAAAAACACAGCCATGGAAAAACACGTTGAATGAACACATACATGAAAAAATGTCCAAATGCACTCATGTGTCTAGATTTCAAGGAATTTCCATCTCAACAAGAAATATTTCTTCCTATCACAATTTAATTAAGATAGAACAATCCAACTTAAAGTCAATTTTTAAGTTCAAATAGTTACCTTCACATCCTTATATTCGAAACCACCTTATTTTGATATGAGACAACAAACAAACTAGACTTCGGGTTACCTAACTTTTCAATTTTTAAACAAAATTTTTCCATTTAGGCTACGTAATTAGATTTTTTACTATTTATAATAAGTTTTAAATTTGTAATTATTTTGTTTAAGAAATTTTAAATTGGTTTCCGTTTGTTGTTATGTTTTCTTATTTCATCTAGTTTTTAATTTTTTTAAAAGCCCTAACATTAATTTATGCTGAATTTTTCAATTTTTGAAATTTCTTAGTTTTTTAATTATATTGAGTCTATCATAAAGAAGTAGTAAATTCTTATATAGATCCGTAGTCTTTTAGTAGTAAATTCTTATTTAGATCCGTAGTCTTTTAGTTTATAAATATAATGTAATTAGTCTTTATTAACTAATTTATTAATAATATTTTAATTTTGATTTTTTTTGGATGAGGAGTTTTTTTTTATTTCTTAGTTATTAAGAAATTAGACCTAATTTGATTTTCCTTTCACATATTTGTGTTAACTTAGTTTTGAAGTAGTAGTTGAGGGTAGCATACAGTGAGGAGTGGAAATGCATCAAATAGTGAAATCAGATGCTTCAATAGAGTCTAAATCTCTCAAAATTGGAACTCAAAAGTGATTAATAAAACCAAACAAATGATGAAAAGGAGAAAGTATACTCATCAATGTTTGAACAAATGTGCTGGACAATGAAATTGACTGATGTCAACACTTCAGGAAATGTTTTTTATACCTATAAGTTTTTTTTATATTCATATGAACTCCCTAAATAAAGAATTTTATTATTTTAATGATGGCTTAATAGAAAGTTAGAAGAAACTTCTAGTTTGTTTGGATGAAAAAATTTGATAATAAAAGAAAAGATTAAGGTAGATTAATAATTTTCATAGCATTGTTACAGAAATGAAGGGTTATCAGAACCTGCTGTCCATTTAAATACACCCACACTCTTTAACAAATAGGAAAAAGTTTAGTCCAACGGTTGTAGTAGTTGTACCGTGTGATTGTTGTTCAAATTTGCACATTGGGTAAGACTTGCGTGAATTCGGTACGAACACTCAAGTCCAAGTGGCATTAGCATGGTGTTATTGCTCTCATTTTGTAGATGAAGGGAGTATTTGCACATTGGGTAAGACTTGCGTGAATTCGGTACGAACACTCAAATCTAAGTAATATTAGCATGGTGTTATTGTTCTCGTTTTACGGATGAAGGGAGTATTTTGAGTATTTTACAATAAATACTTTACAAGTTTATAGAAATATTTTAATTCTTAAAAATTGAACAAATATCTACCAATAGAGTAATTATACAAGAGATTTTCAAGTTTAGATCTGATAAATTATGTTTTTTAATTTTGGATTTTATTTTAGTATCTATATTTTTTATTTGGTCATTGTTTAAAATTTTTTATTTAATTTTTAAATGCACAAAAGTGTGTAGACAGCAATTGTAGATTATTATTTTTTTAAAAAAAAAATGTTTAGACCTTTAGCTTTTGTTTTTTGGAAAAGTTTTACCAAACCCGTTATCTTGGGTAGACCTCTTTGCTAAGCTTTAAATCAGCCACGTGTATTTGCAGTCATTTTTTTTTTCCTCCTGTTAGGTATGCGTCCTATTAAAAATATTATATTAAAAATATGATTTTTAAATTTATGTACTAATTTTATTAACAAATAAGATTCGAATTATTCGTGATCCAAAATAATAATAAAAAAAAAACTACTAACAACACTAATGATGATCAAATGACATCTCATGGTTTATTCTATATGTTAGTCATTCAGACTAGCAGTTATTAATAGTTAAGTTTCTTCTGCTGTCCCCTAATGTTCATCATTTTTTTAATATTTGTATTAAATTATAGGGCAACATAAAGATAATTAGTTTATTATTTTGTTAAAAAAATAAAATATAATTATATTTAAACTTCTAATTTGGCACTTGTCTAAATATAAAATTAAAATATTTAATATCTTACAAATTAAATTTTATTTGCAGTTGATTTCACTATGTTACCTCTTGCAAGTGTTCACACTAACCAAGTTCTTACACCAAAAACCTATACAAATTTGTGTGTGTGAAATAAACAGTAAAATAAGGGAGAAAAAAATGGCCAGAAATAAACAGTAAAAGGATCAACCAACAACTCTCTATTTCACTTTGTCTCTGGTGGTATAAAAAACAAATCTAAACTGAACCATAAAAGAATGATGCACATTTGATAGATTTTTGCAAAAATAGAAAGAAAGAATATGAAATCTACCGTCACCGTCACCAAATAGCTTTGCCGTCGCCGAATGGGCCGTCCAATGAGCCGTCCACCGCCGTTCTTGCAACAAGGGAGTGGCAGAGACAGAGAGAGAAAAATTAGTGAGAGAGACGGCGTGAGAAGAAAAAGAAAGGGACAGTGTGAGAAGAAGAAAAAAAGTAGGTCGGCGGATATAAAAATTGGGGGGGGGGCTTATTAGCGACGCTCACTGCGCGTCGCTAATAAGACCCCGAGCGTCGCTAATGCTAAATTGTCACTATTTGCGACGCCTAATCGAGCGTTGCCAATAATTTTACCTATTAGCGATGCATCTGTGCGTCACCAATAGTCATGTGCGCGTCGCTAATAGTTTTGCACCTAATTTTTCCCGGTTTTTTCCATATTATTCGCAACACACGACTGGGTGTCGCAAAAAGTGACTTTTAGCAACGCTTTTCGTGCGTCGCTAATAATGAGCGTCGCCAAAAATATTTTTTTTTGTAGTGTATATTATTAGTGCCGGATTTGTGCTTAGTCATATCTCCATCTAATGCCATTTATGACCTTCAGTCCAGGTTCTGAGTGGAACATTTTCTACGTCGCTATGTGAGCCATGCGATGTACAGTTACAGTATACACAGAGCAGTATTCAAACAGCCCTAGCGGATCTGAATACGAGCTCCAAGGGTTAGTCGGGCCCCACCAGTATCAGTGCATCTCAGTTTTAGTTGTGATCACTATCCTTTATTGTTGATATTCATAGCTTGATCATGTTATATTATTATTGAATGATCATGAGATTTTTACAGTTTTCAGTACAGTGCTTACATTTCATACTTGATATAGCTCATGACTATAGCTGTATGACATTGTTAGCATAGCAGATTCAATGCCTTATCATTTGACTTCCATCATCTGATATTGAGTTATATATATTCATTGACTAGCTAGCATTCTTTTATACCCTTGTACACATAGCAGAGTAAAGGACTACTTACTGAGTTTTCATAGCTCAGAACAGATACTACTTTTTGACTATTCTAGGCACAGATCTCGAGAACAGACTATAGAGCCTGACAGTTAGGAGGTGGACATTCATTTTTGAAGTTACAGTGTAATATTTAGTACAGACAGCCTTATAGCTCTCCCATGTTATCCACGTCTTGGGGATGAACAGTTGTATTAAGAAATTTTGTATTCTGCATTTTGAGAACATTAAATATATTATATGCAGCTTTTAGTTATTTTATTGTTAAGTCTTCCACTATTTAGTTGTTGCATGCTAGTAGCACTGATTTTGTAGCAAGTTGAAACCCTTGGTTCGACATGCAACGTCGGATCGGGTGCGAGACACGAGATCCACATTAGGTGGGTCTCGGGTTGTGACACTGACACCTTTATGTTAGACCTTATATGGCTACTGACTATTATCTTCTGTAAATGTACTGAATATCTTTTACAATGATGGTTAACACAAGGACTACAACGGCCTCTATGGATCGCATCGAACGATTGGAACAACTGGTGGAGAGGGTCATTGAGGCTCTACCCTAGAGTCAAGCTGGCACTAGCCAGGCAGTACGACTGGAGCAGTCGGTCATTGTGGGTGGCTAACAAAGGAATGAGCGCAATTCGACGTTCCCATATGAGCGGTTTCAGAAGATGAAGCCTTCATCTTTCGACGATACTCAAGGAGCCATAGCTGTAGAGGAGTGGCACTTGGAGATGAATAGGATTTTTTATATCTTGCCATGCACTGAGACTTAGAAGGTGGCATATGCCACATATAGGTTTAAGGGAGTTGCACATAAATGGTGGCTACTGGAAGAGGCCAGGGAACTAGACTTGGATTGGCAGTATTTTACTATAGTTTTCAATGAGAAATACTTCCCCCGAGAAGTGAAGAACTGAAAAATCGTTGAGTTTATGGTACTAAAACAAGGCAGCATGATAGCGGAATAGTATGAGGCCACGTTCACTAAGTTAGCCAGATTCGCCCCTAATGTTGTCAACAGTGAGGATCTCAAGGCCCGAAAGTATGAGGAAGGGCTACATTAGGCCATCAAGAACAGACTCAGGCCCTAGCAGTTACCTACCTACAATGAGATAGTGACCACTGCTAAGATTATTGAGAGGAGTGGCAAAGAGTTCGCCAAGAGACAGGGGAATCAGAGGTCAGGGGGCAGTCAGAATCGGAGGTCAGGGTCTTCTTTATCTAAGTAAGAACCCTCATTCACTAGACTCGAGACGGGATCCCGAACAATAGGGCCCAATTAGAGGAGGCCGAGCAATTCTGAGGGGGCCGCAGCTAAATGCCCCAAGTGTCAAAAAGTTCACAAGGGCCAGTGCCTCAAGGACAACAATGCTTGTTTCTATTGTGGCCAAGTCGGACATTTTTCAAGGGAGTGCCCTCAAATCAACCCAGCTATGGCCAGTGTCGCTTCAGTTAGGGCACCAGCACCTACAGCCACAGCGAGCAAGCCCCAGAACCGAAGAAATTGACTAGGAAATGTCCAGCAGCAGGCTGGACAAGTTTTCTTTATAGTGCCAAGGGACGTACAGGCTTCGACTTCGGTAGTCTCAAGTACTCTTCTAGTTTGTTCACAGCCTGCCCATGTTTTATTCGATACTGGTTCTACGCGTTCTTTTATATCTCCTGCATATTCTGCTAAGTTGAACAGATCAACAGAACCCCTAGGATATTTACTTAATATGAGTATACCATTGGAAAAATCATTATTGAGGAGGCCATGTATAAGGATTGTGAGATACGAATTATGGGAATCAGTTTACTTGTTGATCTTATACCATTAGAAATCTATGGGTATGATGTTATTCTCGATATGGACTGGTTGACTGCGAACCACACCACTATAGATTGTGTGACTAAGCGAGTGCTTATCCATAATCCCAGATTTTTGACCGTTGAGTTTGAGGGGACAAGAGTGGTTACTCTACCCTACTTTGTTTCTTCTATACAGGCTAGGCATCTGCTTCGCAAGGGATGCCATGTTTTCTTATGTAGAATCCCAGACATTGAGTCACAGCAGCCTATGTTAGAACAGATTCCCATTGCTAAGGAATTCCCAGAGCTTTTTCTAGACGATCTTCCAAGGATGCCTGTGGACGTACTGCTAAGCACTTCACCTATATCCAAGACACCCTATAGAAAGGCCCCAACAGAGCTGAAAGAGTTAAAGCTTCAGTTGCAGGAACTACTAGACAAGGGGTTCATATGACCCAGTTCATCACCATGGGGTGCACCGGTATTATTTGTCAAGAAGAAGGATGGGACCATGAGGCTATGTATTGATTATCGTGAATTGAACAAAGTCACCATTAAGAACAGGTATCCACTGCCCAGGGTAGATGATTTATTCGACCAACTAAAGGGGGCCCAAATGTTCTCAAAGATTGACCTGAGGTCCGGTTATCATCAGTTGAAGGTTAGACCCACCAATATTCAAAAGACAACATTCAGAACCCGGTATGGACATTATAAGTTTCTGGTCATGCTTTTTGGAGTGACTAATGCCCTAGTCGCATTCATGGATTTAATAAACAGGGTGTTCAAGCCGTACTTAGATGATTTTGTAATCGTATTCATCGATGATATTTTGGTCTATTCTAAGAACCAAGAAGAGCACGAGGTGCATCTGAGGAAAGTCCTAGAAAAGCTATGGGAGTAGAAGCTATATGCTATATTGAAAAAGTGTGAATTCTGGCTCCCAAGAATTTCATTCTAAGGGTATGGGATCAGTAAAAATGGGATCTCTATGAACCCCCAAAAGATAGAAGCTATTACTAGTTGGCCCCAGTCGACTACTATCATGGAGGTTCGCAATTTCATGGGTTTAGCTGGCTACTATAGGACATTTTTTAAGGATTTCTCCAAGATAGCTACGCAAATCGCCCAGTTGACCTAGAAGAATGTTCTATTCATCTAAACTGAAGAGAGGGAGCAAAGCTTTCAAAAGTTGAAGAACCGACTAGTTACAGCTCCAATCCTGACAATACCAGATGGGATAGAGGGTTTTGTGATCTACAGTGATGCCTCACACCAAGGCTTGGGGTGTGTTCTAATACAAAAGGGAAAGGTAGTGGCTTATGTTTCACGGTAACTGAGGCCACATGAGAAAAATTATCCAACTCACAACCTCGAGCTTGAAACTATTGTCTTCGCACTTAAAATCTAGAGGCGTTATCTGTATGGAGCTACATGTGAGATTTTCACCGATCACAAAAGTCTCAATTACCTGTTTACACAAAAGGAGCTCAATATGCGCCAATGACGTTGGTTGAAGTTGATCAAGGACTACGAGTTCAGTATACAGTACCATCCAAGGAAGGCGAATATAGTGGCTGATGCTCTTGGCAGGAAATCATCAAGGAGTCTTGCTTACCTGTTGACTACACAAAAAGAGCTACTACAGGATTTGGAGGCAATAAAGGTTGAGGTGATCTTGCCAGGTTTCAGGGCAATGTGTGCTAACTTCACAATCGGTCTTACGGTTGTTAACAAGATCAGGGAATTACAGGCTCACGACAGAAAGTTAGTTAAGCTTCGCCAAGAGCCTAAGACTAGAGGGAATATAGATTTCAGTATACGAGATGGGGTGTTGTACTATCATAACAGGATCTGCGTGCCAGATGTACGTGAGGTTAGGAAAGAGATTCTTGACGAGGCATACAGTTCTAGATTTGCCATCCACCCGGGAAATACAAAGATGTACCACAATATGAGGAACACTTACTGGTGGTCAGGGATGAAGAACGATATAGTTGAGCACATTGCACGATGTATGGAGTGCCAGCGGATCAAGTCTAAGCACCAGAAGTTGGGAAGACTTCTACAATCATTTCCAATACCACAATGGGAATGGAGCATATCACGATGGATTTTGCATCAAGGTTGCCTAAGACATCGCATGGGAATGATTTTATATGGGTGATCGTCGACAAACTAACAAAGAAAGCCCATTTTCTTGCAACCAAGACAACTTAGACTTTAGAACGACTAACCATGCTTTATATCAGGGAGATCGTTCGATTACATGGAGTTCCAGTATCCATTATATCCGACCGAGATCCATGATTTGTGTCTAAGTTCTGCAGGAGTCTACAGAAGGCTATGGGCACAAAATTGAGTCTTGGCACGGCATACCACCTAGAGACAAATGGATAGTCTAATAGGACGATACAAACGTTAGAGGACCTACTACAATTCTGTCTTATTGATTTCAGGGGAAATTGGGAGGATCAACTGTTGTTAGTAGAGTTCACGTACAACAACAGCTACTAATCCAGTATCGGTATGGCACTGTATGAGGCATTATATGACAGACAGTGTAGATCATTACAATGCTGGATGGAGGTAGGTGATTGGAAGTTATTTGGACCAGAACTAGTGGAACAGACCACTAACAAGATCCATTAGATCAAGCAGCATTTGTTAACAACTCAGAGTTGACAAAAAAGTTATGCTAATACTAGGAGACGAGAGTTGGAGTTTACGATAGGTGACTATGTGTTCCTAAAGGCATCACCGATGAAGGGAGTGGTCAGGTTTAGCAAGAAAGGGAAACTAGGGCCACGATACATTGGACCGTTCGAGATTATCGGACGAGTCAGACCAATGGCTTATAAACTTGCCTTTTCATCTGAGCTAGCACACGTACATAATGTTTTCCATGTTTTAATGTTAAGGAACTGTGTGCACAACCCAAATAAGATAATCGAGCACGAGCCGTTAAATGTTCAAGAGGACTTGAGTTATATTGAGCAGCCAGTATAGATCTTAGACAGACGAGAGCAAGTTCTACGGAACAAGACCATTCCACTGGTAAAGGTATTATGGAGGAATTATTGACTTGAGAAAGCCACTTGGGAATGAGAAGATGAAATGCATGCCAAGTATCCTCATATATTTACACCATGATATAGTCAAGTTTGGGGTACCGAACTTCTTTAAGAGGGGGAGAATGTAATACCCTGACTCGAATTGTAACCAAGCGAACCATGTAAACCTGAGCCGATAGGACTTTATCTTATGATATTGAATGAAATGGACGGTTGTGAAATCTAAATAGTTTTGAATATACAGATGATGCCCGGGTGATACTCGAGTAAGCCATAAACGACCATCGAAATACGAGTACATATCAGGGTATGTATATTTAAGCATACATGCCAATAATATGAAAAATAAAAAAATATATATAATAAAAATAAAATAAAATAAAATAAAATAAAATTAAAATAAAATCATGTTATATATATATATATGGAATATATATATATATAGATGTATATATATAAATATATGAGTGTGTTATGTCGTTAAATTCATATGTAACGGTAGAATAATAGAGGGGAATGGGGGTTACGAAAAACAAAAAAAAGGAAAAGTCAATAAGAGAGAGAGAGAGAGAGAGAGAATGAGAGAATTGAGGGACTGTTATAAAATCCAAGCATGCTTTGCATGCGTGAAAGAGACAAAAAGAAGAAGCAGAATGAGGAAAAAGGAAGAAGAAGGGAAGCTAGGGCAATTTAGAAGGGATCACTGCAGCAACAACACGAAATTTAGGTGAGTAAGTTGGTTTTGGTTTTATTGTTTTTTAAGCATGAGTGTAAGATATTATGCTAAGGTCTGCATAAACATGAAATTAGAAAATTATTACAAAAATAATGAAGCAAAATGGTGGAGAAAAAAGTGAGAAAAACTTAGTTTCAGGTCACGTAGGGTGTACGGTTTTGAGGGCATTGAGGGAATTTAACCATGAGGAACTAATCCTCTTTGGTGCAGAAAGTGAGTAGAAAAAGAACTGGGTAAGAAGAGCGAGAAAAAGGGCATGAAAAAGGAGAAATTAGCCCTCACCAGAAAAACAAATTCCGTCGGAGCAGCCACTATTATGGCTCCGTCCGACAGTCAAAACCCCACTATTTTCATTTTTAATTGTAGATATAGAATTCCCTTGAAATACACAGTTGAGCCTCATTCAGAAAACCTAAGAAAACTGTCACCAGTGAGTCACCATCGCCAGAAGAGACGATCGGAGTATCATCGGAAGAATAATAGGGACGATGATTGTGCGGGTCGAGTAAGAATTGGGTTCGGGGTCGAGACCCACCCGACCGCACACACGGGCCTAGTGACACTGCACCGTTTGAGGTTAAGTTTTAAAATTTTAAAATTGAATTAGGAGTGTTTGGGCACAAGGTTTGTAAATTAGATTTAAATCTGATTTGGGGATAAGGATAACTTATCCTAATTTGATGGTTTGTCCGCTGTTTGATTGTCCCTATTAGGAATGGTAATTTCTAAATTTTTTTACTAAGTCCCAAATGTTTTAGAAATTGTAAAAGGGCCCTAGACAATGGATAAATATGAAAAGACCTAAAAGAATAAATAATTTAAATATTTATTTAATGATTAAAGAGGAAGAATTTACCAAAATGCCCTTAAGCCAAATGTGAGTCAAACGAACTCCGATTAAAGTAATTGAATAGTAAATTTTAATTATTTCAGGCATTCCAGACTCAACGATGAGGTCAATTTATGAAAATAGGTCCCAAAAAATAGAGACATGTAAAATGACCATTTTGCCCTTTTTAGTATAGAAGTCCAAATTTGAAACCGTGAAAGCCAAACTGACTTTCTTCGACATTCTGAACTCAGTGGTAGAGTCTAAATTAGTAAAAGAGATACTCATAGTAACAAAGTATAAACTTTGATAAGTAACATTAGAACTGAGACATGTTTACTAATTTATAGGCAAGTCAAAGAAAAATGAGAAAATTACGGAGTACTAAAGTAGATCACACAGATTTAAGGTAACTAAACCCCTATCTCTTATATGTGGTCTTCCAAGCCACGTTCATTCTATTACAGCCAATTTTGTACTCTTGTACGTACCACATATTTATTTTTTTCATAATTGATATTGTTCTATCTTGTGGATGTTTATTAACTGCTATATCATTGATTGTTATCTTGCACTATGCCTTGAAAGGCCTACTGTTATATGTTCATTACATGATATTCCATTTTTATACATTTCTTATGGAATCACGAATAATCATGATTTATTATGAGTGTCGGACTTGTGCTTAGTCACAATATCCATCCGATGCTTTCTGAGTTGACAGGACCTACGGGTTGAGTCTGCGAATGGACATATGACAATGATGGCATTTTTACGCATTGAGTTATGAGAAAATTTTATATGCATTGAAGTTAAGGGGGGTATGTCGGGCCCCAAAAGACCGAGGATCTGCCAAACCCTGAATAGAGTAATTGCATCACTTATGATCGACTGCTATGTTTGCGTTTATTGGATTCATAGGATGTTGTCATTCCCTATGAATAATTCTATGTTGACAGTTCACTCATTGATTGTACTTAATTGTTACTGATTTATTGTGACATTATTTTTATGTTGACTGATGTTTATTGAGCTTTTCATATTCATGTTATACCATTACTCATGCTTGATCATTGTGACTTATTATTCGTTGGCCATTATAAATTTTACTGTTATTGACCATTACAGCAACTGATTTCATGATTGGCTATCATGTTCACCCTATGACTTTATATTCTTTTTATGTTAAACCTAGCCCATGTCAGAGAGGGGACTTTACCTACTGAGCTTTGTTAGTTCACTCAAACTTACTTATTTTTCAAGTGAGAAAGCTACAGAACCACAGTAGGAGTACAGGAGCATAGGGGGACAATTGAGGAGTATGATAGAAGTGATATAGTTTCTACCATGTACTCACCACCTAAGAGTGGTATTATGTTAAGTCTTATGTTGGTTTACATTTACCGTTGTCAAACAATATTTTATATTAAGACTTCCACTGATTTACTATTTCAGTTTTACATTATATATATTATTGTCATTGATAAAAAGAAAAAAAAAATAGGGACGACCATTGGGTCAGCACTGCAAAACGAGATCCGCATAGGGTGGGTTTTGGGTAGTGACACAGTGTCTTGGACTTTCTTGAGGGAGGCAGACTGGAAGTCTTCAAACCTTTTTTAGAGGTCTTCCAACTTCAAAGCAAGGGTGTCGTTCTCAAACTCCAAGATAGAGTAGGAGTTAGTAACCTCCCTCAGTTTCTCCTCAGTTGTAGAGGTAGTGGACTGGGCCATCCCCAGTAGTAGCCTAGCCTCGTCAAGCTCAGCTTGGAGATCATCAATCAACTCCGAATCCGCTGAAGAATCCATGATGACAGCAAGGTCATGCATGGTCTGTGTCACGACCCGAAACCCACCCTGTGCGGATCTCGCATCGCGACCGCCACCCTCAGGCCCAGGGACCCTTGGGCGAAGGCTCACATAAGCAGCGGTATCGAATAGATGTGCGACATACGTTTTGCAGAAGCGTGAAAAAAAATTTCCTTTTTTTTCTTATTTAAATTTATGCACATCCGTCCGATACTGCCGCTCTTTTCATAGCATACATGGTTACACATTCAGAGTATAACTATAACTTAAAGACTTATAACATTAATACAAAACATGTTCGGTTGCCCTGAAGGCTTATACATATTCTTACATTGTCTATTAATACAAAATGTACTACTAGAGTTCATAGGTTTCTCAAAGAAACTACTTAAACATATCTTCCCAAAAACAGCTAAACTCATCACCATAGTCCTCGAGACCCTGTCTGCTGTGAATCACCTGAAAGGGGGATCCAAACAAAGTCCGGGTAAGCTAATCTAAGCTTGTGAGCAATTCCAGTATTCGTCATGGGGTTTTCAATTAGCAGTGGTTTAGTACATAAGAGTTTGTAAAATAATCACCGCCAATCGTTCGTATACTTTGAATACAGAATATATGCATTCCTTAAAACATGTAGCTTTGAAACATATAAAGTATTCAAGCTAAACTCATACTTCATCAAATAGAGTATATAACTCAAAACATATGCACATTGAAAATGAGGGTAAAACCTGCTTCCATTTCCAAATCATTTGTCATCTTATCACTTTCATTAGTGGAATCCGTTTCGAACCGGACTCCCATATTACTTATAAATGGAGATATCTCATGCTTGGGGGATTAGATCCTGCTACCTGGCATTTTGACTGTTAATTGAGTTCCGTGCAACCCAAATTCCCATCATGTTTTTATAGATTAATTGATTTTCGTACAACCCAAAAATTCATCATATGTTTACAGATTAATTGAGTTCCGTACAACCCAAAAATCTGTTATTTAGAAAGTCGGCTGAGTTCCGTACAACCCAACCAAAAACCGTGGTGCTTAGGCACAATTTTTCTTACATTCAAATACATTTAATACATGATTTCTTCAAATACGTGCTTCTCATGAACATTTAAAACATCATGTACATAATTTCATAACAAATCCTTTAAACATTTGATATAACCAAATTCAGAACACTTTACATAATTTGGCATTTAAAACCTTAGACATGCAGAAATATGTATTAAGAAAACTATGACAAAAACCATTTTCTGAGCATGTCATAATAGAGTTTATAAAAATAAAACAATTTAACTGAATCATGTAAATACTGAATTCGAAATTTCAAACACTTCATATCTTTGCATTTAAAAGCCTTTTCAAATCCATGGAGTTAAATCTCCACTTCAAATACAGGGTTACTCACCTTGGTCCTTTAGGGTTAGTGCTAATAATGCGCTTTCCCACTTTCCTTGTAGTTCCTAAGAACAATTCATAAATATCTCATCAACTTCACATTCATTGTAATATCATCTTGAAATTCCATAGCTTATGCTTAAATCGTATTAGATCCTAAAATGATTTCATAATTTCATATGTACTTAACTTAACTTGTACTCTCAACCTATGACACAATTTAATGTGTTAGAGATTTAATTTATTTCAATTTATACTCTTCTGGGAGCTCCATTAACTTTGAATTAAAGTTATTTATTTGAAATGTTTACGTGTCGTGTCGTTTCGTATTTCATTTCTCGTACACGCCTTAGTATTAATACTTTGGCATTACTCTAATTTATGATCATCTGACAGATGTTATTCATCAAATTTTATGTCTTTTTATTTTAGACATTTCTTTTAGTCGAATAGACTCTACCATTGAGTCCGGAGTATCGAAGAAAGTCAGTTTAGCCTTCTCCAAGATTTTAATTCGGACTTTTATATGTAAAAGGGCCAAAATGGTCATTTACCTGTTTTACGTGTCACATTTTTTGTACTTCGTTTCGTAATTTGGACTTTGTTTCGTAATTTGGACTCCATTATTGAGTCTGGGATGTCAAAGAAAGTCAATTTAGACCTTCTCTGATTGCATTTTGGCTTTAGGGTGCCAGGAGTATTTTGGTCATTTTACCTCTTTACGTGTCTTTATTTTTCGGGACCTCATCTCAGTGTTGTGGACCTCACCATTGGACTCAGAAGGTCCGAGATAGTAAGAATACACTAATAACTTGTTAATTTTGGTCAAGGGGTATTTTGGTCATTTACCCCTTTACGTGTCTTTATTTTTCGGGCCCCGTCTCATAAAACGAATCTACCATTAGTCTCAGAATATCCAAAATAATAAGGATACACTATTCATATGTTTAATTTGGACTTTGTTTGACTTATTTGTGACTCAAGGGTAATTTAGTAATTTTACTTATTTAATAAAATAATTCAATAAATTATTTTATTATTTTTTCAGGGGCGTATTTGTATAATTTTTCCAAAAATCGGGCCACAGTGTAAATCCGTAAAACAGATGGGGGTCAACTTCTAAATACCAAAAATTCTGGTCTGAACCAGTTGGTTCAGTCCCTTTTTAAGTGAACCGGTCCAGTTTACACGTTTCATTGCGTGATGTTGACGTCATGATGACGTCAGCCCTAATGTTTTATAATTTAAAACATAGCTCAAAACGGCGTCGTCCCACTTAATGCGCTGGCCCTTCCGTCTTTTAACACGTGTCCCGAGTCAACTCAACCTAGTTTTTAAAACCGAGTTGACTCACTGTCACCTTCTCCATTCGAGCCCCACTGTTGCCTTAATTTCTGAAACTAAAAACCTCCATTTTCGTGGAGTTTGGCTCGAGAGTTCTTGACTCTTTTTAATCAAGAACGTTTCTAGGATATAAACAATTCATTTGGCATTCGTTTGAGGAATTAAAACTGGTTTCATGTACTCAGGTTTTGGGTTTGATAATTCAAACTTGTACATGTGTCGTAAATGCTCATTTTTGAGCCAAATAACCCAAGGTTGGTTCTGTTGTGATCCCTACTTCATGGAGTTTCATTTCCCATTCGAAAAAATGGGTTTAAAAGTAAGTTTGTGAGGTTGGGGTTTTGAACCCGTACCTGCAACTCAAGCATTGATAGGCTTTTGTTGGGATTTTTGATCGTGTATTAGGGTTTTTAAAACCCTCTTAGTCTCTGTTTGAAGTTTTGGTAAGCCAAAATCAGTTTGATGGAACTCGGTTCAGACCTGCTTGAGCAAGGTCTTTTAATGGCGGTTGTTCGTGGGTTAGGTGTTTTTCACTATTTTCATGACCTGTTTTCATGCCTAATCATGTCTTAGACATATTTTAAACATCATACGTGCATAACAAACTCAAAACAGTTCCTATCATGCTCAAAATCTTAGAGAGAAAAAAATGTAAAAAATTGAAACTTTACCTGTTTACAGTGATTTCTCTCTTGTTCTACTTCCGACTCTTCCTCTATTCTCCTTAGTTTATCTCCTTTTGATTTCTTTCGTAAGAGAACAACATACTTTGCATGTTTTGGTTTTTAAAGAAAAAGTAGCCGACCTCTCTCTCTCCTCCATTCTCTCTCTCTCTCTACATGACTCCATAGCCCTACCTTAGCCTGCATTTCCTGCTTCCTTTCCCATCTCATAACTTTGCTTTTTCTCTTTTCTACTTTGCATTAAATTTTGCAAGATATTTTGTATATATATACATATAATATAACACACACACTAACACACTAAGACTCATACACATCATGTAGCCGACACACACACACACCTTGTACACTGTTCACACTTTACACATGTATATATATATATATATATAAATATATCTAATGTATCTATGTACATACATGCATACATAAATATACATATATGTGTCTTCCATGTAATGTGTATTTATAATATATTTAATAATAAATAAAGTAATTATTTCATATGAATAATTAATTATTTCTTTGATTGTAATATTTTTTTTATACTCATTTTTCTTGGCCTCGTAATGCGTGCCATATGACCCGGTATCCCGGGTCGGGATATTACAGTCTGAAAACAACAAATAGGCAAATAGTTAGATCAAAATAGATGACAAAATAGAAAAGGATGGCAAGATGAAAGAAACAATATGAGCTCTTAGTTTACCTTCAGTTGGAAAGACAACAATTCCTTGGCGATCTTCTGCACCTTCAGACTTTTAAATTTACGTAGGTCTGCAGCCCAAGACTCGTCAAAGGCCTTCTTCGCGGCCAAATAGCCAGAGTTATTAGGCACGGTAGCAGCAATAGTAGCATCAACAGATTTTCCCTTCCCCCTCCTCTTCGTGGGAACTATAGGGGTAGGAGGAAGAGCAGGCTCGGGAGCAGGAGACTCCCTCATATCCTCAGACACTGTTCGGTTTAGGGAGTTTGAAAGGAGCCTTCTCTTCTTCACTGGGAGGGGCAGCTTGGCAGGGCAAGAGCTCTCCCCCACCGTCTTCTTCTTCTTCCCTAGTGCCCAACCAGATATCAAGGACTTCTTCAAATTTTCAGCTCTGTCTTTTACTACCCTAGCCTCCATCAGATTTTGGGAAGAGAGAATGATATTGTGCGCATAGTTGCTGGTCTGGAGTAGTTTTTAGTATTTCTCTTGGAGGTCAACATAGAAAATGGACCTCTTCCAAGCCCTCTTGTCTGCACATAAGACACAAAATACAGATCAGGCAATAAACAAGTGAATTGAAGTAAAAATAGAGGCAAACTACTGAAAAGGGGATCTGACCCTTAATCCCAGGTACTCTGAAAGAAAGTCAAGGTCTGGCCCTTGTAGTCTTCAAGTTCCCATCCTCTTCCTTACAAAGAATTATCATTTCTTCCAAGTTTTATTGGTAGTGGGAACTAAGGAGAAGGGTCTGAGCCCCTTGTCGAAAGACATGTAAAACATGCCCTCCGACCTCAAATACTTTAGATCTATGTTACTCTGGATTAGTGGAAGATTTACTTCGACATTATTCAAATGTCCTAAAACTACAAACCCTAAGAGGTGCCTCTAACTATTGATGTTAAGGTCAGTAGGGCAAATGTTGAACCATTTGAAAAAATCCTTAATCATGGGGTAGAGAGGAAACCTAAGTCCAATCTCGAACCACTCGAGATAAACACAAATTTTGCCTCAACTGATGTCGAAAGCAACCCTCAGAGCACCTAACATGCCCTGAGTATTGGCACTTTCTTCTTCTTCCCTTTAGGAAGGCCTGCCCGAGTTCTCCCCCGCTACATTTCTAGGCTCAAGGAAATCTTCTACAATCCTAAGTTCAAGACTTGGGGAGTATTTTCTACGTCCTCGGAGGAACTACTACCTATGATTTGAATTTGTGATGGCACAGTCATCTCAGAAGAGCTTTATGTGCCATAATCTATGCCTGAAATAGCATCTGAGGTTGACATGATAAAAGTAAAGGAAAAGAAAAGAAGAAGAATAAAAGGGAGAAGAATGGTCGAAAACAAACCGTAGCTGATCGGAGATTTGCTCGAAAGTGGCCTTCTCATGGCGACAGTCTTCTCACTCAGTTCCTCTCTATATGCGGCGATATACTTAAAACAATGAGAATGATAAAGAAAAAAGGGCGCACACACATTCCTTCTCCTTTTATAAAAGGTTGAAGTGATGTGGGCCCATAGTTTTGAACTGTCGCAGCGATTAAGGAAATGATGGCCTCGAAAGTCCAATTGACGACTGTCGCAATAAATGTCGCATCAAAAGCTATCGTAAAAGGCGAAGCGGCATGACTCGTAATTATGGCACATGACTCTTCAGAAACCCTCAACCTCAGTTGTGCAATTCACTAAACTAAGGCTCGAAGGGGGGAGTAACTGATATTCCACAAAAAGCACAACCCTATTCTCGCATGACACGTGTATATACAGAGCACCTACGCATACAGACTAAGAAAAGTCCTCCAATCTAGAACAGAAAGACACACACGGTTCAGAGCTTCTTTGCTCGAAATGTCGAAAGATTTCTAGTCTTCTCTCTAGAGCAGGAAACACTGGGCATACACATAAAGGGGTCCCGAGCTGGTGACTGCCTTAGATGCCCTACCGACCTTGGAATAAGGGAATAAAATGCAACATGGAAACTGTTATTCTCAGATATCTTCCGTTCTCTACTCTTGCGACGAGCAAAGTTCAATATGGCAACTATCATCTTCGGATATCGTCAAATTTCTATCCTTGAGACTCTAAAGCCTAATCAACTTAGGAGATCCACAGCCTATAAATACAACCCTAAGGTGCGCTTTTCAATGATGCTCATTCAATTATTTTTAGTTACAGTCTTTCTTTTAGCTTTACTAACTTTATCATCTGAGCGGCTACCACCGGAGCCAACCCGATGGCCCTCTGATCTCACTATTTTTGAGTTCTTGACAGAAGACGAAAAGCGGAAACCCCACTGATCAAAAAGTGCAACATCAATATATATATATATATATATATATATATATATTTAAGTGAAAATTACAGACTTTCAGGAGGTATGTAAAAGTCTTAGTTAAGTCTTGTGAAATGACTCGGCTTATCAAAATCACCCAAACTCAGAAAAAATAAAATAAAAATGTCTAAACACGAACTTTAAATTTGTCTATACAACTCTAGACTTGTACACTTTTTTAGAAAGGAAAGAAGCTGTCTTCAAGCCTTAAGCTTTAGAAGTACTTGAAAGTGAAGCATGCAACTCGCTGTTTATAACTCTTAACAAGAAGCTTGCTCTGAAAAAACCATTAAAAGAACTCAAAAGGCAGGCTAAAAAATCTTATTTTTTTGGAGTTTCTATTCATAACATCCCTAGTGGTTTGGGGTGGTTAAGTGGAGAGAGATACACGAACTTCCCTACATAGGAATTTATAATGCAGATGTTCGTGGTGCTTAACATTCAGAAACTCTAGTTTTGGTAAAGTAGGTAATTCAGAAGGCAGTTACCATGGCTTGGATGAATTTTTACTAGGGCTTCATTTGGTTGTTGCTTTTTGAAGATGTGCTTGGGTATTGATGTTGCTCTTCTCAAACAGAGGGGCCTCCCGTCCTTCACTACCTATCAAGAATTTGGGATCAGAGGGTCACCAGGTAGGCTCCGGTGGTAGCCGTTCTGATGATAAAGTTAGTAAATAGAAAGTGACTACAATTGAGAAGAATAATTATGCATCAATTGAAACAGTACCTTAGCGTCTTATTTATAGGTTCTAGATCTCCTAAGTTGAGTAAGATTAGGAGTCATAAAAGTAGGGATTTGAAGATATCCGAAGATAGTAGTTGCCATATTGAACTCTATTTCCTAATTTTGAGGTCAGTAAGATATGGAAGGCGATGACCAGTTCGGAACCCTTCTTGCAAATATTTTATTTTCCTTACCACGAGGTTTGTAATGAGCAAATTGGTACCCCGTTTATTCTGGAGGCAGGACTAGAAATGGTGTACCATTTTGAATAATGTACCTCTGAACCCCCCGTGTCTATTTGATCTGGATAGAAGAATATTTCTTGATCTGTACCCCCAAATAGCTATGTATATACACGTGTCAAGCCCTAAATACACTTGTCATTTTATAGTATATCAGCTACTCTCCCCCAAAGCTTTAGTTCTATGCGACGGCAAGCTAAGGCTAGGGTTGCTGAAGAGTCGCGCGTGATAGTTATAAATGTGTTGCTCCGTCTTCCACGATAGTTGTTGATGCGACATTTATTGCGTCAACCACCGGTTGGAATTATGAGGCCATTATTTCCCTAACTACCGTGACAGTCCGAAATCAAAAGGCTCCATTATGCCACTTGTTAATCCCCTATAAAAAGGTGGAGGAGTACACTAACGCCTCTCCTTTCATCATTTCTTGCTTCTTGAGAGTTTCATCGTTCCTCTTTAAAGAAAAACTTCAAGTAAGGCGATTTCTGTTAAGTAAGACAATTTCTAGCGTAAGAAGATCAAGTCTGATCAAATCTGCAGTCAAGCTTGGTTCACATATATTCTTTCACTCCATTACATCATCTTCTACTCTTCCCCATTTTCTGCTGTGTCGACTTCTGATGCTCAGTCAAGTACTGGCTATGAAACAAAAATATCTCGAGAAACGTATGACCAGACGGATGTGGACCTTGTAGATAGTAGTCCATCGAGAAATTTAGAAAATAGGATTGTTAGCAACCCGAAGCCTAGTTCTGAAATTGTGATAGTAAAGGCTTTTACCAAGCCTAGGAATATTGTAGGGGAAACCTCAAGCAAACCCTACAAAATAGAGGAGGGAGAAAGTGCCATGACTCAAGGCATGATAGATGCTCTGAGGGCTGCTTTTGACTTCCCCCCTAATGTATCCTATAGGGTCCCAGGGCCCATGGACCATCCCTCTGATATCGAGCAAGGTGAAATATGTGTCTACCTTGAATGGTTTGAAATAGAGGTTAGGTTTCCCTTCCACCCCTTAATTAGGGAATTTTTTAGTTGGTTCAATGTCTGCCCCGCTGATCTGAATATAAACAACTGGAGGCACCTATTGGGGTTCATAGTTTTAGGACATTTAAACAATGTCGAGGTGGACCTCCCATTGATAAGAAGCAACATAGATATGAAATACTTAAAGTCGGAGGGCATGTTTTACATGTATTTTGATAAGGGGTTAAGACCTCTCTCCTTTGCACCCTTCTAATAGGACTTGGAAGAAGTGGTACTTTTTGTAAAAGGACGATGGAAGTTTAAGGACTTTGAGAATCGAGTTTTAACTTTCCCACGGAAGACTAACATTAAGGGTGAGGTCCCTTTTTATATTTTGCATTTCTGTTTTAGGCTTTCCGATTGTGTACTACTTCTCTAATCTCATGTTTTTATGCAGATAAAAAAGCTTAGAGGAGATCGATTTTCACAATCGATCTTCAGCAAAAGTACAAGAGGCTTCTTCAAACCAACAACCGTTCTCACGACACCATTCTCTGCCCCAACAATCTGATGGAGGCTAGCCTAGTCTGGGATCGGTCCGAGAGATTGAAGAAATCCCTGGTGTCTAAATAGGCCTGAGGGATGAAGAAAAAGAAGGCTAGGGAAAGTTCTTCCCATGCCGAGCCTCCTCTTAAGTGAAGAGAATGAGGCTACTATCCAACTCCCCTGAGAGGACCGTCTCAAAAGATTTGGAGGTTTCCCTAGTTGAGGAGGCCCTGCTTCCCCCTGTGCTTGCACCTCAAAAGAAAAAAAAGGGAGAAAGGCAAGTCTATTGTTGTGTCTCTAGTGTTTGATGACTCTGGCCCATTAGTTGTGAAGAAGGCTTACGAGGATTCTTAAGCAACAGGCCCAAGCAAGTTTAAGAGGCTAAAGGCGCAGAAGATTGCCAAAGATATGATGGCATTCCACATGAGGGTAAGTTCTAAAGAATTATTTCCTTTCTTCCTTTTCTTTTACCTTCTTGGTTTTGTAACATATTCTGACCTGATTGTGCTGCTTGTTTTTTTAGGCTATGCATGGCTTAGTGGCCATCATGGACTCTTCTAAGACTTTCGAGCAGATTGACACCCTCCAATCTGAGCTCGATGAAGCCAAACTTCAGTTGGGAATAACTCAGTCCTCGGCATCGACAGTTGAAAAAAAACTGAAAGAAGTCGCCAACTACTACTCGATCTTAGAGTCTGAAAGGGTTGCCCTTGCTCTAGAATCGGAAGACCTCAAAAAGAGGTTTGCAGACTTCCAGGCTACCTCCTTTCAAAAGATCCAGGACACTGCTAAAGCTGTTAGAGCTCAAACTAAAGTGGATCTAAAGGTTAAAGTCCAGGATCTGGGTGGTAAGCTGATCGAGCATGGGTACCGAACCTTCAAGGCAAAGTTTAGTAAGAAGTATCTTGACTTGGATCTAGCTGGGGCAAATGATATTGAAGTCTCCTAAGTTGAGATTAAAGTGTAGGAGGATAAAGAGAAGGAGGCGGATCCAGAACCCCTCAGGCTGATGCTTCAGAAGTTGCCGAACCAACAATAGACTAGGGATATCTTTGTATTAGTTTTTTTGTTTTTATCTTGTAACTTTCCCATATTTTGGGCCAATATAAATAAAATTTGACTTCTTTCAGAATTCATTTTTTGTTTGATAATCTCTTCAATATCCAGGCCATTAGAAATTCCAAAGCTCCTATGAGATATTTCAGAAGTCGAAATAACAAGATACTCAGAGCAGCCATACATGTAAAAATGGTTCTCAGGCATCTGTATATTGACAAGGTGTAATGTATAGACCTTCGATACTTGTAAACAAGCCTTAAAACAAGCTTTGTCGAAAGATTATCAATACTTGTAATTAAAACAAGCTTCAGTTCACAGATCTTCAATACTTGTAATTACAACAAGTTTCATTCACAGATCTTTAATACTTGTAATTAAAACAAGCTTCATTTTCAGATCTTCAATACTTGTAATTAAAACAAGCTTTGTTCACAGATCTTCAATACTTGTAATTAAAATAAGCTTCATTCACGGATCTTCAATACTTGTTATTAAAACAAGCTTTGTTCTGAGATTTTTAAGATCAGACCTGTGACATTCATAATAAATGGAAGGCCTTGAGAGATCTGTATATTTGATCAAATGGACTAGACCTAAGACCTTCTAGGGATCTGTATATTGATTAAAATGGACCAGACCTAAAGCACTTGTAATGAATATAAGACTTTTAGGGGTTTGTACATTGAGTGAAATGGATCAGACCTGTAGCACTTTGTAATGAATACAAGGCTTTTAGGGGTCTATACATTAAGTGAAATAGACTAGAACTGTAAAACTTGTAACGAATACAAGACTTTTAGGGATCTGTACATTGAGTGAAATGGACCAGACCTGTAACACTTGTAATGCATACAAGGCTTTTAGGGGTCTGTACATTGAGTAAAATGGACTAGACTTGTAGCACTTGTAATGAATACAAGGCTTTTAGGGGTCTATACATTGAGTAAAATAAACTAAACCTGTAGCATTTGTAATGAATACAAGGCTTTTAGGGGTCTGTACATTAAGTGAAATGGACCAGACCTATAGAACTTGTAACGAATACAAGGCTATTAGGGGTTTGTATATTGAGTGAAATAGACCAGACCTGTAACACTTGTAATAAATACAAGGCTTTTAGGGGTCTGTACATTGAGTGAAATGGACCAGACCTATAGCACTTGTAATGAATACAAGGCTTTTAAGGGTATGTACATTGAAAAAAATGAACCAGACCTGTCGCACTTGTAATGAATAGAAGGCTTTTAAGGGTTTGTACATTGATAAAAATACTCAAAGGTGAATCAAAAATAGCTTTTTGTTGATAATACTTGCGTAAATGTTTGATATTCCAAGGTTTGGGTACAGGTTTCCTAGTCAAATATTCTAACCAATAAGTCGTAGGTCTGATGATCTTGGTTATCTTGTAGAGTCCTTCCCAATTAGGGAAAAGTTTTCCCATGGTGAAATCTTTAGTGTTTGGAAACATCCTTCTTAGGAAGAGGTCTCCGATCTAGAAATTGATAGGTATTAACCCCTAGTTGAAACATTTAGCCATTCTTTGTTGGTAGACTTCGGTCCTAATTCGAGCTTGCTCACATCTTTCTTCAAGTAAGTCCAGATTCTCCACTAACTATTGGTTATTGGTCCCTTAGTCAAAGTTGTCTATCTTGAGGGTCGGCATGCCAATTTTTACAGGAATGACTACCTCAATGCCATAGGCGAGTAAGAATGGTGTTTCTGCAGTTGGGGTCCTTTTAGTAGTTCAGTAGGCCTAGAGTACTCCAAGGGAGTTCTTTGATCCATCTTCCCTTAACTTTCTCCAACCTTCTCTTAATTGCCCCTAGAATAGTGCGGTTGGTGACCTCGGCTTGGCCATTAGCTTGGGGATGCCCTATAGAGGAGAAATGATGAGTAATGTGCAAGTCTTTACAGAACTTTCCGAACTCCTTCCCAGCAAACTGCATCCCATTGTCTGAAAGATGACGCGGGGCATATCGAACCTGCATACTATATTTTTTCATGTGAAATTCTTTACTTCCACCTCTATTATGTGGGTCAATGGAAACTAACAAGAATCTCCTGTTCTAAGTGGTTTTTGGCAATGGCCCTACAATGTCCATTCTCTATTGAATGAAAGGTCAAGGGCTGGCAATAGGGATGAGTTCATCATGAGGTTGATGTTGGTATGAGGTAAATCGTTGACATTTTTCACACCTCTGGACATATTCCATAGCCTGTTTTAGCATACTAGGCCAGTAGTAGCCCTGAGTTAGTGCTCGATGGGCTACGGTCCTACCGTCATTATGGTTGCCACAGATCCCTTTATGAATTTCGACCAAGACGTAGCGGGTCTCTTCTAGAGTTAAGCACTATAAGAGGGGTTGCGTTCAGGACAACCTTCAATAAAGCTTTCCTTTAAGAATTAAATACCGAGCTGCCCCAATTCGAAGTCTCTTGGCATGATTTTTGTCCCCCAGAAGCAGCCCCTCCTTTAGATACTAGATGATGGGAGTCATCTAATTTTGATGTTATTCTAAAATTTGAAGGGACTGTATTTCCTCAATGCTTGGCTTTGATTGGTAGGAGATTTTTACCATTTAATCCCTTTTTGGCTTGAAGTAGGAGGCCATGTTTGCTAAAGCATCAGCACTGGAGTTTTGGCTTCTTTCGATCTTCTGAATGGTGAATTTGCAGAAAGACAACTTCAGTGATTCCACTAGCTCTGAATATCTAGTCATCCTGATATCCTTAGTGGAAAATTCTCCCAAGACTTGACTCACCTACAAGTTGAGAGTCAAAGAATGCTTCAAGATCCATAGCTTCACTTTCATCCAAAGGATAAGCGCTTCATGTTCGGCTTCTTGTTAGAGGCTCTAAATTCCAAGCTAACCGCTTTTTTGGTCACGATCCCATCAAGAGATTAAAGTAATATACCTACTCCGGAGCCTTTGTTGGTAGACGAGTTATCAGTGTAAAGTAGCCATACCAAAGTGTTTGTAGTAGCTTGAGCTTTCGCATATAGTGTTAGAGTGAACTCTGCTACAAAGTCTGCTGGTACTTGGCCTTTAATAGCGGTCTGCGATATATAGGATATGTCAAATTCTCCCAATTTTACTAACCATTTGACCAGTCGTCCCGAAACTTCAAGTTTGTGTAGGACTGATTTTAAAAGATAGGACGTAAGGGAATATGATAGGATGAGCCTAAAAATATGGTCTGAGCTTTCGAGAGGATATCACTAAGGCAAAGGCTAATTTTTCAATTTCTTTCATACAAACTCTGATTGAGATAATTCAAGATGTTATGGAAAGCCAAGAAAAATTTCTACAACTTTCATGTTTTGTGTTTTGAGAGATTCTGGCTACATCAAGGTCTAAATCGGGCTGGAATTTGCTACACCTGCTTTGATGACATTCTGGAGCGTTTTTAGCTGCACAAAATTCTAATGCACGGATCCACGCGATTTATTTTTGGAAAATTCCATATCTAGTGCACAAAAATTTTAGCTGAAAACACCACTTTTCTAGTTATATTAGGACTTTATTTTATTATTAATATTTCCCTTAATTAGTTAGATTTGGGTATTTTTATTTTAGGATAATATTTAGAATATCTTTAGGAGCTCTAGTAGGCTTCCAATACTAAATTAATGTGTAAAAAGAAGAGGAGATCAGATTTGACGTCTCTCTCTCCCTCTCTCCCTCTCTCTCTCTTTCTCTCTCCCCTCTTCTCTAATTTCTCATTCAAGTTTTCATGGCCATGCGTGGCTAAACTTTTATAATTGGTCGAAAGAAACGAAAGTCTCGGAATCAATAAAATTGTGAGATCTAATTTATTTTCATCGTTCAATTTATGCTTTGAGTATCGGATGTTCTTCTATGCTTATTTTTCATGATTGTCTCATTATTTTTCATGATTGTCTCGTTTAATTACTAGGAGGCCTACTA